>VZRH01006601.1:84794-261818 GCA_013397555.1 Urocynchramus pylzowi
ACCCCGGGCCACCCGCGTGGCTTTAACCTCCTCCCCGCCGCCCGCCCGGCAGCCTGGGCCCCGCGGTCCCGCGGAAGGGTCGGATGGCCGCTCCTGCAGCCACCTGCGGAGCCGCCTCCTCGCCTGCTCTCATCTCCTCGGATTATCCAGCGCGGGGGTGACAACTCCCGAGTCCTCCTGCGACATCACCTGCCAGGGAGTGTGCGGGCACAGGCGGCGCCCACTAAGCCGTCCCTGCCACCGCGAGCAGGGACAGCGGAGGTGGCACGCGGCCCGGAGCTGCTGCTTCACCTGCCCTGGAGCGGCGCCGTGTGGCCCCGGCTCCCCCCTTTCACCCCCACTCCTGTCCTAGCACAAGCATCTTGACCTAGTCTGTGGCTATGGGCGGCTCCCTGACTGTTGTGGCACCGCGCGGGAGCACGGGCCCTGCCGTGGCACTGGAGCTTCACGGCCGTGGCCTGGGGCTGCTCCCATCTGAGATCCTCATGGGCATCGGAGGCAGTGCCTGTGGATGCCTTGGCCTAGCAGAGTTTTGGAGGCTCTGGTGCATCCCTGTGGTAGAGAAACAGCTGGGAGCGAGTGACAGGGAACAGGATCCTCTGCTTTGCAGGGCTACAGACTAAGGCAGCTGCCTGCTTGGAAAATTTCAATGTGAGTGGCGTGTCCTATTCCAGGTTGCCTGGCTGTCCCCATGGAGCTGGGTCTGGCCACAGCCTTGCCTATACTAGGGAAGCTGCCCAGGAAGAGAGGGCTGCCACTGAAGGGAAGGGCTGCCTCCCCCCCTGACAGCTCTCAGGGCTTGGAGACAGCCTCGGGTGCTGGCTCAGCAGAGGGCTTGCCCCATCCCCTCCCACCTTGCCTAGGCTAGGCAGGTGGCACTGCTGCAGGTGTCCCCAGTCATGTGGAAGGGGTGGCTGTGCAAAGCCTGGCCTCTGTTCTCTTCCAGGTGTGCCCCCTTCGAGGCTGCCATCCCAGACACCTGGAGGCACTGGCTCCCTCCTCAGTCCTTTCTTCCTGTCCTGGGAGACATAAGCCTGCTGTCAGCCCCGCTCATGTCCCACCAGCAGCACCTGTGCCCTGTCCTCCCACAACCACGGTGGCAGGGGATGCTATGTCCCAGCAATGTGCCTCAATCCCAGCACTGCTCTCCCCTCTTGGGCTCCCATGAGTATTGGCTCTGCCCTGGGGCGTGCTGAGCATGGCTCAGGCTGCACAGGGTACTGGGGTGCAGGGCAGGGTTCCAGCCCCACAGGTCTCCAGACAGAGGGGTGACCTGCTCCCTGACTGCTGCCTGGCTTGGTACCTCCCAGGACACTGCCCGTGGCAGCCTGTGCTCCTGCCTCCTGGGGCTGGGGTGCCCCCAGGTGCCTTGTCTGCTCTGCTGAGCTGAGCCAGGACCTGCTGGGACATCTGTCCCTAAAGGTGCCACCCTTGCATGTGGCAGGACGGGGGTGATGCAGACCAGCCAGATGGCAGGACTGAGCATGTGGTGACTGCAGTCCGAGGCCACGGCTGGGTGGGACAAAACACACGTGGGAGAGAGCTGTGACGCAGGCTGCATCCCATCTCAGCAGTGACGTGGCTCTTCCAGGGATATCTCTGAACAAGGCTCCTTGTCTCAGCTGACCTGAACGTCCTCGTGTGCCCTGGTCCCAGGCTCTGTGCTCTTTTCTTCCTCCGCCCTCCCACGGCCAGGACAGGGCGTGTGCCATCCCTGGGGCTGGCTCATTGGATGGCAGTGGTGGCCCTGCTCTTTAAATGCTAGGAAAAGAGGAGGGATGGAAGGAGGATTTGAGCTGCTCCAGCATCTCCTTGAAACCTGCAACCACGCATCAGGGAGGGCTGGGCAGTTGCTGGGCAGTTGCTTCTCTGGTGTCCCATTGGGGCTAGCAACAACTCACCCCTTGTTTAGAAGCTGGGAGGTCTGGCAGACCAGTCACTCACCTGGAAGTAGCCTTCCCGTGCCTCCAAGCAATGGAACTGTCTCCACCATATCCTGTGGCACTGGGAGCCTGGTGGCATCACCAGGGCTTGCCTAAGGGGTTACACTTTTCCAGCTGGGACTTGGCAGGTATGAGAGCTGGACACAGCCTCGGTCCCTGGCTTCCTAAACAATTTCCTTTTCCAGGACACTGTGGTGAGAAGGTCACTTGGCTGGACACCTGCCTTTGTCAGGGCCACACCCAGCCCAATTGCTGCTGTGACCCTTGGCAGGAAGTCATCCTGCTGGCAGGGAGTCCCCAGGAGAGCAGTCATAGTCACAGGCAGCTTGTCACAGGCAGGACAAGCTCTGATGCCTGTGCCTTCCAACATTAAACGAACCCAGCCCACAATCCCCTCTCCCACCCCTCAAAGTCACCTGCAAGGAGAAGCACAGTCCTCTCCTGTCCCCAGCACCAAGCTAGTGGCATTGGCCAGCTGCAAGTGCTGGCAGCTGGATTACTATTCCAGAGGAGTCAGCAGTGAAACCAGGCAGGGGACAGCCCAAACAGGGGAATCCCTCTGCCTCCCATAAAAAAGGCCCAAGGCAGCAGAAGAAAGAGGCCAGCCAAGCTTGTTTGATAGCTTTATTGCTTCTGTGATATGACTGAATTGATGTGACATAAGCCGGCTTGGAGGAGCCTGCAAGACTCTTACCCTCCCTGCCTAGAGGGAAAATTAAAAAAAAAATGCAGAAACTAAAACTAATTTTAAAAACTCATTGAGTTCTTGCATCTTGGCTTGGTACAGTACTGGCGAATGCACTGGCCTTTCCGAGACCCTGTGCAGGCTGTGCAAGGAGCCAGAGCCCAGAGGGGCTGGGCAGTGGCCCCAGAGGGGCTCCTGCACGGAGGGACACATCTCTAATACTGCCAGTGACCGAGGCACACGCCGTGCTGGTGGCCCTGGAGCTCGGCGTGGTGGCTGCCTCCCTGCCAAACACTCTGGAAGCCCTTGCCCGTGTCCAGGTCTGCCTGTACCCAACCCCAAATCAAAGCCATTTGACACAGACAGCCCTGTCCTGACACCTTCCCCCGCTCCCAGCAGTGCTCACACTGAGGGGTAGCACAGCATGGCCAGGTAGGGCCTCTCCACTTCTCCCTCCAAGAAAGGAGACACTGGAAGCCCAGAGATGCTGGGATGAGGAATGCTGGGCTGGATCCCACCGGTGCCTCATGCTACCTGGCCATGGAGCTTACCTTTGGCACGTGTGAGCTTGAGGCCACAGCATGGCCAGGCCTAACAGGGTGAGCGGGTGGTGGGAGCCCAATGCCAGTGTGGTGGGCACTGACAGAAATGCACAAGCAGCTCGTGGTGTGGTCAGCACAGCAGCAGCAGCTCTCCAGCACCTCCTGTTCTCCACAGCAGCACGTGCAGGCTGCCCTGCAGCTCCCCAGGCCTGCTCTCTGCACTAGCTGGAGCAAAACCCCCTGTGGTCACTGTCCCCTGATCTCCCTGTGATTCCCTGGCTGTCTCTAGGCAGGTTCCCTGCCACCCGAGAGGCCTTTCTGCACCACAGCGCAGCAGAGGCACCAGGCAACCCCGCTCTATATTTAGGCTGTGGAGAATTCCCCTGGGCTCTCCCTTCTGATCTGACAAGGTGAGTCACTGCCAGGGAGAGGCCGAGACTCACATCCGTCCCACTGACCCTGCTCTGACCCGCGGGCACCGCTCCGAGCCGCCGGGGCCGCAGCGCTTCCAGGGCGGCAGGTGGCTGCAGGTGCTTGGGGAGGCAGCCAAAAGAACAGCACCCAGCAGCAAAACCCAGGGCTGTGCACTGCTCCTGCAGCTGGAGTCCCATCGCCTGGCCATGGGCTGCTCTGGGGTGTCAGTGAGCCAGAGGAGAGTCTTGGTACCCAAACGCTCTTTCCTTCTACATGCAGGTGGTCCTGACCCACCACAGTCACTCTGGGCCATGCACTCATCTATTCCACTTGGACTCTTCTGCCTGGAGACCCCTGTCAAGGTGGAGGGAAGGGCTTGGAGTCACCTCCCTGGTTTGTAGGGTCAACTTCCCATCAGGACCTGTATCATGGCTGTGGTGGAGAGCTGGGATGACAGGGAAAGCTGAGCAGTGGCCATGCTGTGTCCTTGGACCTGGAGCCAGTGAGTTGGAAGATAAAAGTGCCCTGGAGTAGTGTTCAATAAACCAATTGAACAATCCTCTGTGGTGGTCCCAGCAGAGACACCAGAGGCTCTTCCCTCCTCCTTCTGGATGCAGCTGCCCACTGCCATCTCAGCTCACTGCAGCCCATGGACACAGCCCCAGGGCTCTCATGGCAGCTGGTTAAAGCACCAAGACAGAGAGAGAGTGGGGGTCAACCCTTCCCCAGCCACAACCTCAGCCAGACCCAGACCAAGAATTCCCCCTGCCAGCATGGCTGGGACTCAACAGAAGATGGTCCTGAGTCCAGGCTGATGCCCAGGAACTGCAAAGGGAGGGTTGCCTGGTGAGAGCCATGGAAATTCAGTCCCATGGAGTCCTCAAGAAGGAAAAACAAACCGGGAGATACTTAAAAGGAGTATCTGCCACAGCATACACTCAAAAACCTGCTGCAAACCTCACAGAGCATCCTGAAAGGAGGTATGTCCCTGGGGGAATGGGGACTGCCTGGCTGGGAGGCCAGAGCAGTGGGGATGGGACATGGGAAGGATAAAGGGAAGGAGAGCCTCCCAGCATGCCTTCTGCAGCCCAGGAGCAGCAGGATCTTTGAGCTGCTCCCAGATGACAAGGGAAACAGCAGCCACAACAAGAAGCTGGGCAGGACTTGCCCCTGGGCAAGCTCCTTGGCTACAGGCACAGCAGGCAGGAGAGGCTCCTGAGGGAGGCATCCCACACTGGTCTGCAAGCAGCACTCAGTGCCATGTCCTGGGAGCTGCCTCTGCCTGCAGCCTGCTCTCAAACCATTCTGTTCAGTTTGCTTGCCTGCCCCATGCCACACCTGGGTCTCTGCCTGCCCCTCCTGCACACCCCCTTGAGGGTCTCAGGTCCAAAGCCACAGTCCCTGCAAGTCAGCAGGTGCAGAGCTGGTCTAGGGGAGCCAGGTGAGCCCTGCTCTGAGCATTCCTTGCCCATGCCAGGGTCATGCTCCCTTCAGTCCAGAGCAAGGCAGACTGCAATCCCTGGGCTATGTCAGACACGGTGTCAGGACCATCAGCCCAAACCACATCCCTCTGGGATCCCTCTCCACTGACCCCAGCACCGGCTGCCTGTGTGCCAGTGCCTTGACACCCAGGTACTGGGACAGTGCCTGTGGGTGCACTCCAGCCTGCTCCAGGCTAGGAGAGCACAGGAGCCACTTTCCACGTGCTCATTCCCTTGGCAGCCTCCCTTCTGCCCACGCTCTTCAGGTGGATGAGACCACCCTGCTGCCCTCGCACTTGGCCACGTTGATCAGTTTATTCCAGCTCCTCTGAAATACGTATACAAATCAAATGTGCAAATAGTGCATCTTGGGACCAAGAGGGCAAAGGAAGGACGTGCTCCTGAGAGCAGGAGGAGCAGCAGTGCTAGAGCAGCACGGGAGGAGCTTGGAAATGGAGTGAGCAGGGGCCGAGCAGAGGGTGAGAGTTCCCATCAGGTTCCATCATCATTGAGGTCACACGTCGCTTAAATAGGGAACATGATTGAGTCTGGAACACAAAACAAACATCTTCAGCAGTCTGCTCTCAAACTGTAAAGCTTGAGATCTCTGCTCAAGATCTGACCTCCTTCCAAAGAATAAATTACTCCCCTCCCACACAGAACCAAAGCGAGATGCTGTCCAGAAACAGTGACACAAGTCTGCACGGACTCTTCAGGGGCCCTGCACAGCAGGCACAAAGCAAGAGGCCTGAAAGCCTTGAGCACAACGGGGCAGGCTCCTCTGCATCCAGACAGGCAGGAAGGTAGGGAGGGTCTGCCGTAGGCGGGGAAAGCCACCGGCTCCCCGCTCCACCGCGGGGTCAGGGCAGAGGCAGAGCAAATGGCCGTGGAAAACACAGCCAAGTCAGTGGCTGCTGTTGCTGCCTCTGTGGAGGATGCGAGGAAAAATGCAGAAAAACAAACCCATGCTCATCTCCATCCAGAAGCTCCAAGTGGAGGATGAGAGGAAGCCATTATTCTCCCTTCGAATCGTAGCAGCACCAATGACACCGAAGTTTGGGATGGATTTGTTTTCCTGGGGAAAGTCAGAGGCTGGTGAAATGCAGATGGAGCATGGAGAGGCCAGGTTTTTCGCAGGGCTGTGCGCAAGCAGACTTTGCCTTGTACCTTGGTATCTCTAGTATGGTTCCAGCAGAGTCTTTTAAAAAATAATACTTTGTACATTCAGGCTTTGCTGCCTTGGGGCAGCATCACCTCCCATTTGGCACTAATCATTTTATTCACAAACCTTTCTTCTCTCTCCTGAGTCTTTCCTGTCTGATTCAGGATGCAGAAGATCTGTCTGCGATGCAGAGTTCAAGAACTGTCCACTCAGCCCCTTCCCACCTCCTGCCAGCTCTAGGCCTGGAGGTGGGAGATGTAACCCTCGTGCAGACTGGCGATGCAAGAGGGTCTTCCCAGAGCACCTGGGCATCTCTCTGTGTCTTCAGTGAGGTGGGATTCTTGCAGGGGGCTGCCAGTGCCTGCTCCCAGAGCTGCAGGGTGTCTTCATCTCCTCCCTTGGACACAGTGGCTGCAGCCACTCAGATCCCACTGGTCAGGTCAGTGATGACTCGGGCTTTCACCAGCTTTCTCAGAAATTCCTTCTCCCTCTGGATGTTGTGCGTCCAGGACTGGAAGAAAATGAGAGACAGGTCAGCAACTACCCTGGCCAAGCATGTTCCTGTCCCTCATGCCTGGGAGACTGTCAAGGACACAGATCCTGCTGTAGATCAGAAGAGCCCTTGCACACCAAGGACATTCTTTTATGTAAAGCTGACACAGACAGCCGGGTCAGACCTGTGCACCTGTGGTAGAAAGTTTCTCCATGGGCTGGGGGAAGTTTGTTGGCATTGTGAGATCTGGGCAATCCAGGTCCCTTGGGTGGATGTGCCCTCCCAAACTACTGCACACAGGAGTCCAACAGCACTGGTGTGGTCTATGCCAGGGAGCAGAGCTGGCAGAGCAATGGCAGGACATGTACCCACCCTGCCAGGCCATGGCAGTGCATGGGGGTGCATCCAGCTGAAACATCCCAAGACCATCCCCATCAAAGCCAGCTCTTGCTTCTGTAGCTCTGTCAAGAGGAAATCACATGCTAAAGGTTACACTAATACAATGTGAAGGGTGAAATGGCCACATCTCACAGCAGGCACTTCAGAGCAGTGATTGCTGTAGCTGGTGTCAGCCCACCCAGATGTGTTCCTTGCAGCAGGCTTGAGCTGGGATCACAGCATCCACCATCACACACCTGTGCTGGGACTATTGAAGCACTTAATGAAAGCAGTGTGGTTTCACTGGAAGTGGTTTGTCACACCATGGAGCCCAAGGCAGAACAGGGAAAAGCAACTTTTCCCCAAAATCTCCCAACAGGACAAGAATCACAGTACAGGATTTCGGCACACTGCTCTGGTCAGAAGGTAATCTGAGCTCTAAATACAATCTGGACCATGACAAAATCCCTCTACAGGAGCCTCCCTGAAATGGCCTCAAACCAACAAAGCATCAGCCCCATGAGCCCACTGAGGGCACTCTGTCACAGGTATCAAAATCCAGTTTACCCACTGCCAAACCATGGGCACCTGCCTGCAAGGCACTGGTTGTATACATCATGCACAGTGTGCATGTGGCTCTCCTGGCATCCTGCTTATCCTGCCCTGTCCTGTCTGGGACAAGCAGCTCTCAGCCATGACTGCTGTGTGGCACTGACAGCCCCAAACATGACATGCACACAGTGGGCTGACAAGAGGTTCAAGGTCCCTCTCTACATCTCCAGCACATTTTGGGAATACCTTTCTTGCTGCTACTGTGCATTTAGAAGCCACTTCCATCCCCTCAGTGCACAGGACTGACAACAGTTAAAGCTGCTAAAAAACTTCAGGCAGGTATTGCCTTGCAACCTGTGTTCCAAAGAAGACTTTGACTTCCTCTGCTTCTAGTGACACTGTTACCTGAATGCTGGAAAGACTACACCACTCCTGGGAACAGGACCACACATGGAGAACTGTTGGTGCTCTTTGGGACCCTGGAAATGCATAAGGCCCTATCTCTAAACTGAAAAGATGCTGCCCTGAAACAGTGCTTGGCTTCAGCTAACGTAAAAACAGAAAGTGACAAGTGGCACTGGGGGTTACAAAGGCTTGTAAAAGGAAAAAAAGCATCAGTTTCAGAAAGCAGCAGTGGCAACGATGGTGGCACAGAGAGAGCTGGGAGAGCAGGGCTGAGCGTGCCTTGGAGCCAGAGAGCCAGGATCCCCCAATGTGCTGGAAACATTCCACGTGGGGCATGTCAGCTGGGGCCCTGGGCTTGGCCCTGCCGTGCAGCAGTGTCACTTCTGCCAACACAGCCCCTTGCTAGGAAGGCTCAGCCCCGGCAGAGGCAGCAGAGTGTGTGGGTGAGCTCCTGCCCACAGGCAGGCAGCACTGCCTGCAGGCACAGAGGCCACGCTGGGACACCAAGTCTCAGTGCATTCACTGCATCTGGCTGGGCTGGTTGTTGAAACCTGCCTGGAGCACCAGGAGCTGATACCTCATAGCACAGTCTGAGCCCTCCTCCACGCCTTTCAGCCTCATCACACAGTCTGAGAAGCCAGCTGGTTTCGGCCAGGACAACCGTTTGTGTTTGTGGTTTTTGTACAGATGAACTGGGGAAGCAGCCACTTGTAGGCAAACTCAAACCACCAAAAACGCCACCTCAGGCCATGTGCAAGTGCCTTATCTGATGGCAGGAGGAAATCTGCTTCGTGAAAAGTACAAGTGGAGCAGGAATTTAAGTTCAGGAGGTAGATAACAAAACTTTGGGTGATACAATTGCAGTCTCTCACATTACAGCTAGGTCTGGCTCCAGCACTCACTGCAAAGCTGCTGGCAAGACCTACCAACCTGTGGCTGTTCAGCACCCAGGCTGCTTTATACCCCAGGCACTGCCACTAACTTCTTTTTACAAGCAGACAGTCACACAAAAGGCAATTCAGCCTCCCACCTGCTCCATGGCTCTTAGTGATGTCCACATCAGTACTCTAATGTTTAGTGGTTAATGGAAGCCCACAGAGGAGGAGGTTGCCCTGTGAGAACACTCTTTCACCCCTCCCAAAGAGCACTATCAGGGCACGCAGTGTGGGCTGCTCCCCCACTGCCCGAAGCAGCACGGGCAGCAGGGATGAGGCATGTCTTCAACACCAGCTCTGGTTACTGATTACAGGAGAGGGACTCACTCATCCCACTGACAGACCGAGCTGATCAGAGGAAGGAAGCTGCATTCCAGCACTAGCAGTGCAGTGGGGACAAGAGCCAGAGCAGTTTTCTCAAAACTGACAGGAAAGCAGGCACCTCAGTCCCATTGCTGCGACAGGAAAAGGCAACAAAATACACCCTAAACCCCAGAAGGTTTCAGGGTGTATACACCTCAAATAGCACCGTGGGTATACACCTTAAATAGCTCACAGTGCTAGCAGAAAACTCCAGCTCTTTTCTTGTCAATCTGCACCTCAAAGACAGTGACAGAGCAGTATGGAGCATTCATTGTCACCTCCACCTTCCTGTCCTTGCACATCACCAGCACTGCTGCAACCTGGCAGACTGCTTCTGCCCTCTCTCCTCTGCTGCTTGCATCCAACGCAGCTTCCACTTGTGGAATCAAACAGGCTGCTTGCCTGAGCCCATGGTTGGAGCAATGAACTTTGAGAGTTCCAACAGGAACATCCCAGGAGGCTCCAGACCCCTTCTTGTTCTCCAGGGATCAGGGTAGGATTTCCTGTGCTTTGGGTCTGTCTCTGAGTAGAGGACATTTGCTTTTTCTAGTGGAGAGAGAAGCAGAGGGAGCAGAATTACTCTGCCAGCACAGTTATGGCTGTTTATCCCAGGGAGGTGGCAGTGGCTCTGAGTGCTTGGTCACAGTTATTAGATGAAAATTTATCATCAGTTAAAGCCACCTTTCAGGGTTATGCAAATGCAGCAGCCCCAAACCACCTATCCTTTTTATCTTGACAATTCCACAAAGAAGCACAAAACATCATCTGTCGCTTCAAGGAAAGCCAAGTAGAATATTTTAAGCCTAAGCAAATGTTTCAGAGACAAACCCAGGAGGAAGGTAAGCTCCCTGTCTGTAATCAATTACAGTCGGGGAATACCTCAGCTTCAGACCACATTAGTCTTATCAAGCATGCTGCAATTTAAATACAGGAACACTAAATTAGAGAGAGTGAGTCAATGAGGAATGCATTCAAGAAAAACAGCCAGTTGTAGAGAAGGAGTTTTCTCAGTTCTGTTACATGCTCTGTGTTTTTGCATGTCAGCAGCACTTCTCCTTGAAAACCTGCACAGAAACCAGAGCAGAGCAAGAAGTGCTACTTCATTGGCAACAGTTGGTTTCCAGTCTCCACCAGTGCTAATTTATCTTTGTCTTTAACCTTCACTGCCTTGTCTCTAGAACTACTTAATTTTCATCATCAGACTGCCCCACTCTGCTTGCAACTGCTTGGGATTCACACAATCTGAAACAAAAGGGATGGCTGGGCACCCTCCTCTTCTTGTCTTTAGGGGATTTACTCACAGCTCCTTTATGCCCAGTCATTCTTACATCAACTTTAAATTTCAAACAGCTGTTTTTGCTCCTGCTTACTCTTAATACACACACACACAGAAACTGTATTTCTTTTCAGTCTTCATTTTACCAAGTTAAACAAGCAACGCCTTTCTTCTACCAAAACAAGCTGTTCATTTACACCATGAAAACTGGAAAATCTCACAGAATTATAGTAGCTCCCTCTGCCCCTATTTACTCCAGATTTACTTCTCATGAGCTAGGAAAAAGGCTTACCAGTGCCTCACGCAGAGGCAATTCCCTCACCCAACAAGAACTCCTTTCCTCTACTCTTTCCAGAGCTGTATTTGTCTTTTTCTTCCCCAGTGACAGTCTGGAAGCCTGAATTATTCTGTGATTTATTTGTACCTATCTAAGCACTTTGCTCCTCTGCCATTGCCAAATAATGCTATCCCAGATTAGAGTAAAAATGTCTGTTATTGCCCCAAATAGCATGACCTTCCATTCATACTCTTAGGTTTCATGCCACCCAATTCACTTCTGTTCTCAAGGTGCTCACGGCCTTCCTGGATGGTATTTTGATCCTCCCTTGTATTGACCACACCTGGTTTTGTCTCATCACAAATTCCACTTGCACACCATTGCCTTCTGGGCCAAAAATCATTAAAGCAAACACTAAACATGACCTCCTGCAGAGGAACTCCCAGCTGTCCATTCAGTGCTGCTTTTTGTGTGCCCTCTTAGAGAGACTATTCATGTACAGGTGTTGCACCAAACCCTGGCTTCTGAAGCTTAACTAATAATAATAATATCTCTCAAGGCACAGGATTGCACGCTTAACTGAACTTCTGACAGGCGGGACCGCTACACTTCCTCTGTCCCAAGAATGATTTTTCTTTTTAATCAAATAAAGATATTAAATTCGTTTTTGTAACCTGCCTTTGGTAAATCCATGTTGTGTTTGCTTTCAGGATTTAAATATTCTTTCATTTAAACACTGCTCTGAAGTTCTGAATAGTACCTCTGAGGTTGGTTTAAGAGTTCTGAATTTGACAGGATTATTTTCCTTGACTTGCTCCCATACCACTCCTGCCCCCACAAAAAAAAAAAAAAAAACTAAAAAGGGAAAAAAGAAGTATTATGTCCACCACAAGCTAATCCTGTGGAACTTGATAGATTTAGTGTGGACCTTTTCCTCTGGACTTGCAGCTTAATTGGCTCAAAGTGGAACAGAGATCTCTTGGGCTCTCACACCTACTGCATTAGCTTCAACAGCTTTTGCCTTTCAGTGCTGACCCAGTAATTTTCATTTTCTGTGAACTTCTTACCATAAGCGACCCTTTCCCTCACATTCACCATATCATCCTGATAAAGGTAATATATATATATATATATTTTCATGTGGTTCCTACTTCAAGCTTTCTGCTTCCTTCACCTCCCTGGACGTCAGTCCTGATAACACTTTCCTTGCTTCCTTATTTATTGTTGCCAGTGACACTGTTCAGTATTTGCTAATTTTCCTTTGCAACATCTAATTGAACTTGACTTTTGCCAGTTTCTACTTTATCTCTGTCCCTTCCAGCCACCAGGAGTGAAGTCTTTTGATGCTCTTCCTCACTCCTCTATTACTTCTAACACCACTTTGAAGCAGTTCTTTATGAAGTTATATTTACAGCCTTTTTCTGCCAGTTTTCCCCTTGTAGCAAAAATAAATTGCAGATAATTATTGTACTTTCACAAACAAGACTTCAAGTCTACAATGAGTCCATGAACTCTTCAGTGAATCTGCTTTCAGTAGCCCATTCTTCAAGGCTAGGCCTAAATTCAGAGAGGTCAGAGTCTGCATGCATGCCCCAATTCCACTGAGCACCCCACCACCACTGCTGAGTCTATATACAGCCCTGCTTATCAAGCTCCCTCCTTATGGGAGCAAAATCTGAGTTATATCATCCCTTCTGTTGACTTTCCATTTAATTTAACCATGAAGGCACTTGATCAAAGGCTGTTTCCTAAAATGTCCCTCTGCAAGGTCTTCATACATGCTAAAAACAGCTGTGAAAGGAACTCAGCTCTTCTCGTGCCCTCCCAGCTGGTGAGAAGAGCTGTGCCAGCCACTGTGTCTGGGAATACCTGACACAGGTATTGCTCTCCTTTTGACAATCCTACTGTACATCCATGACACTGCCATTTCTGGGGGCACCCAGCACCCCACAGACATCTGTGTTCAATGTTGGGTCAGCAGCTGGGCTCTAACACACCTCTGTAGATCTTTTACTGCCTTCTCCTACAGAGAACTTGTCCAAACCCCAATTCTGTTTCTGTCCATTCTACAGCCATACTTTCCTTGCTGTTCTTAGTGCACAGTGATATCCTGACTGTCACAGTGCTTCTGTCCTTCTGATATCCTGAGTGTCACAGTGCTTCTGTCCTTCTGAACAAGGCAATACCTGTGCTCTGGTCAGGGCTGCTATTCCAACAATCTTGTCCAGATTTCTGTTATATAGACACACAGTCCTTTTGCACAGGAGCAGCATGGGAGGCCTTTGCTCAGCCCCAATGCTGTCAAACAGGTGGCTTTTAAACAAAGACAAAAATGTATAAACTTCATCAGTCATCACTGCCGGCCCCAAGAAAAAGCACTGCCCTTTCAGAGGTGCCCCTGCCCCAGCCCCTAACCTCCCCCTCAAAAGCTGACCTCCATTTCAGTCTGCACCACTCCTTGTACTGCAATCACAATTCATCAGCCAGGCTCCAATAGCCATGTTTTCAGTCTATAAATCACCACGCCAGACATCTGCCCGGCTTTCAAAGGAGTTTTGTTCTTCTTGCTGGCTACCACAAACTTTAAGGTACTTGGAAGCCTGAAGCAGCCCTACCACCCCCTCCCAAGCAACTTGTGTTGATTTAAAATGCAAAAGGCGGCTTCACAGAGCGAGCCCAGATGATGATAAAGCACTATTGTTTGTGCCTTTATGGTTCAAGACTCCAAACTCAGTGTTTGCGGATTATTCTGAGAGGTAGCTGCTGTCGGGGAGAGACAGAGACAAAGCTGTGTGTCACTGCATGCTGCAGGCCACCTCCCCTGGCCCTTGTGACAGCCCTTACACAGGCTGAATGAGAACTGCTACAAGATGGTGTCCTCAGCATCCCACAAAGACCTGCTGGGGAAGGGGCCAGTGATCAGAAAGAAGCCATCAAAGGCTGCCACACCCCCTCCCCCTCAGGTCAGGCCATGAGTCACTGAGGTGCTGGGCACAGCTGTATCAAAGGAGTTGACACCTCCAACGGCGGTGCTGGTGCTTGATCTGCTTCTCCAGCAAAAAGGAGACCTGCCAGCAGCTCCACTGTGGGACACAAACACTGCAGGCAGGCTCTGGGTGAGCAAGGGTGGCTTTTAACCACAAATTGCCCTTTTTACCAATCCCAAGTGTGTGAGGCAGTCTGCAGCCAGCTGCTGAGAAGACAGCCCAGGATGTTCCCTGTGTGGCACCTGAGGTGACTCCTTGCTCACATTCTTGCTCCTGCAAGAAATGACCAGGGATAGAAGCTCACCTCTGGATCATGAGGCTTGGGAAGGCTGTGCTGGGGCAGAGCACATGGAGGAGGGATGCTGGGAGCCTGTCTTGTGCTTCGTTCCCATGATTTAGCACAGCCCCCTGCTCTCTCAGTTTCATAAGCTCCTTATGGATCTGTTTTTACTATTCTAAACAGTCACTTTCCCATCCTTAAATATTTTCTATTTCACTCTATTTTAAAATTATTCCTATTCCTCACCACCATTTCCACGTTTCCTTCGCTGTGTTCCCAGTGGATCTGACACTTCTACATTAATAGAAGACAGTGACCTGTGATAAAAATACATTTTTATGGGGTGCTTGGACAGGAAGCATTACAGGACCTGAGCAAGACATAAAAATACAATAAAGTATATGAAAATCCAGCTCCTATAGATTCATTGCCATGAAAACAGAAACAAGTGAGTAGACACCTTGGCAAAGACTCAATTTTTTGTACAGCATTCATGGAAGCAGGCAAGGGACAAAAGCTGTTGCAAAATTGTTTGGACTAGGGAAAATAGTAACTGAACAGAGATGACACACTTGGCCATTCTGCATTTTGCAAGCTAAAACAAAGAGATGGGATAGGAGCTGAAAAATCACCTGTGAGATTTTATACAACAGCACTGGGTCTGTTGGGCAGTGGAGTCCCAGTAACAGATCAGAGAACAAAGTTTGTCTTGACACCACCCAGAAATCTCCAGCTGAAGTGCAGGCCAGGAGTCTGCACCCCAGCCATGATGGGGAGCAGTTGAGAGACCAGGGGAGAAGGTGCTGGACAGAAGAACTGGCCTTGAGGTACAGTTTCCACTGCATTGATCTTCCAGCTCACACCTGAAACTGAAAGCACCACCCCAGTGTGCTTCCAGCTCTCCAGAGCTCACTGAGGAACAGAAAAGGGTCTCCTCCACTAGCTCTGCCTCGACATACCCTGACCAGAGTACACTGAGCTACCCAGGAGAGAGGGTAAAGAAGCTACCCAGTACTAAATTGGAGAAATTAACTCTGGCAAGCATTCCCAAGCACAGGAAAATCCATACATGCTTGCAGCCATACTACTTAACAGAGTGCCAAGACCATGCACTTCTCCTTGACTATCAGCAGTGATCAAGCTCCAGTGCATCTCCCTCCTTGCAGAGCCTTTTCTTCTGGGGCAGGGAATGCCTGCCCAGCCCTCAGGAGTTGGAGATCCTAGAAGACTCAGTGCAGGCAGTTGGCTTCTGTGGTAGGAATAGCAGCACAATCTTGGACCTTGAGAGCTTTTACTCCTGTGGGGAAAGCACAGGCTGAGCTAAATTATGGACTAGGTATGCTTGTTTCTCCTTTTGGAAATTCAGCTGCCAGTGCCACAGAGCAACAGGAAAAATCAGATTCATTTCCACAGAGATTTTATCACCTCAGTCTTGGCATGGGAGAGGCATCTCCACCCAGCTGTGAGCAAGTGAGTGCATTTTGCTGGCTTTTTTTATATAATCAGAACAAATTCCTTGGAGATGACTCACAGGGTTTCAAGGGTGTCCAGAGAGATGTCAAGCAGCCTCAAGTGTAAATCAGTGACACACCTTGCTGAGAGGACTCCTGCTTACCAGCAAGCCCATTTGCCCTGCAGATACCAGGCAAGGGAAGGGGCTAGAGGGATATTACCCAACAGGCTCCCATAATCCACACACACATGTGTGGCATCTCCAGGCCCAGGACACTGCTGGTGTTTACATTTCCTCTGTAAAGACAGTGATGTTTTCAGGGTGGAGCTGGAGTGCTTCCCTGCAGCTGCTCTCTAGGCTTAAACACTGAAGTTTTTCAGACATTCAGGCTGGAGGAGCTTGGCAGTCATTGAAGAGATTTGAACTTCAGAAATAGAGGTTCTGCACCACCAAAGCCTGGTCAAACTGCAGGGGTTCCTGCCTGGGATGTTCATTGTGGTGGAACAGCTGTATCCCACTGCAGTTGTTTCAGTGCTGTGATGATGCTGTGTTCAGCAAAATTCCCCTGCCCAGGAATGAACACTCCAGCCTCCATGGGTCTGCAGGCCAGAGGACAAAGATGATACTTGCATAATTTCAAAGTATAGCCTGCTTCAGTGTCTCCTTTAGAGGTTGAAATGTAGAAGAGGACCAGGAAGAACTAGGCCTGGACACAATCCTACAGGTCCAAAGTATCACTGAGAAAAATCCTGTAGATGCTCTTGGACCTCTGGGTGTCAGAGCAGATGGAACACACAAATCCTTGGTGGAGCTTGGCTCTGGGTCAGTCTTCTTTCACTGAAACCAAGGGCAAGGTTTGACACAAGGTGCCAGTGCAGGCCAGCCTCCCAGTTTGCAAGCTGCATGCAGGTCTTCCATCAAGCAGGTGCTTCCAGTCTGGAGTGGGGCAAATCTCTATTTCTACATTTTTTGAAGGCAACTGCAGAAGACACAACCCAGCTATTATGCCCTTCACCTTTCAACTTCACCCTCAGATGACTAACAATTACCAGCTACCATTAATATTAAATAGGAGAGAAAGAAATGTGATCCTCTCTTTGCTCTTCACATTCCACAATATCACAAACAATTTGTCATATTGGGAGGGGCAGAGGCAGGAGGAGCATTAATTATTGATACTTGGGAACAGATGGCTTTTCTTGTACCAGGGCAGTGAAATGTAAGAGGAGACTGTGGGTGAGGATGTGAAGATTAGCTGGGCAGACACATATCAGGTAACCAGCCTTCAAGTGGAACAGGAACCTTCCTCTTAGAACCAGCTCCACTGGGCTGCAGAGCTCTCAACAAGAGCCCCAGCTGCAGAAACAAATCCACTGACATCTGAATGACTGAGGCTCCACCAGAACCTTTCAACGCTCCCTCACCTCTGCACAGGACACGAGGACTGATGGCTTCCAGACAGCAGAGGCCTGGCAAACCAGGCACCAACTGCTCTCTCTAGGAGACTCTGCTGGTTGCATTTCATGTGTTCATCCTCTTCTAACTGCTCTGTGCCACGCTATGTGTATTTCTGAGACCACATACAATGTCCAAGAGTGACCTCCTCCAGCCTTCCAGTGCCCTTGGATCCCATTTGGGGTGTTGGCCTCCAAAATCAGAGATCCAAGCGATGTGGACCTGCCACTTCAACCAGGGACTCTGTTAACCAACTCTTTCTGCCAGATTTTCCCATTGATTTGTGTAAAGATGAAGAACAAGAAGACTTCATTACTGTTAGCTCCAGTGGTGTCCTTGAGGACAGAGACACATACCAGGCTGTAAAACAAGCCTGGCAAGGACATCTGCTGTGGGTGTCCCCATGTCTAAAAGCTGACCATGGGACTGACATCCTTATGAGACAGGAGGAACAACTGGGCAAGAGTGATTCTCCACCAAAGGCAGCTGATTCACCAGACAGAAAACAGTGGCACCAAAAGCTTTTCCTGAAACTGTCCTGAAGAGTCTCTGTACTCGCTGCTGTAGCCATTTTCACTCTGGCCTAGCCATCTCTTTGCTGGAAGACTAAGGGACCAGCTGTACTGCCTCAGACCTGGGAAGCCCAGGGTCCTGTCTCTGGCAATGGTTATAAGCAGATGGTGATACCTCCTCTACTACTGCAAAAGTTATATTCCTTAGCTATTTTCCATTCAGGGATTTCATAAGCCAGACATCACCTCAATTCAACTTACTTCTTTGGACATTCCCCTTAAATCCTCAAATAGGCTCATTTTCCCAGCAAGGACTAATTAAATCCATGGTTACTCCACTGAGCTAAGCAGACTCTCCTGCCACCTCCCCAGGCCCAGAAGGTACCTCAGGACCACAATGTCAAATCCCTTGGTGGATTGAGGACCTCCTCACAGCTTTTTCCTAAACTCTTCCCTTAGCCTCTGCTGAGAGCTTCATGCTTCAAAGTCTCATTACTCTGATAATTAGACACACTCTTCTCATTTCTCAAGCTGACTAATCACTGATTTATAACTCCTCTCAGTCTGCCTAGGGTCATGCAGCCTGCAGCCTGTGAGAGTACTAAGACACGTACAGTCTTGTGATTTGGAAAAACACAACTTCCCTCCTGGTCTGAATCAGTGGTAAAGTCCTTGAGGTGAACAAATGCCAGGTCCCAGGAGACAGCTACTGTCCATGAACAATACAGCTTTCCACAGTGTGGAGTAGGATAGAGCAAGTTTCCCTACCCAGTGAAGAGGGAGAAGCAATCTTAGGAAGACCTGGGTCACATCTGTGCTGGGAAAGAAGGAGCTCTCCCATAAAAGCAGAAACCTTCCCACTGTAGAAGCTTTGACCAGTATCCAAGTTTGCTCTAGTTTGGTAAAGGAAATGGACAGACCTGAAGGTATCTATGCTGCTGCATTATATCAATATGAGAGCTTTTGTTCCTCCAGAAATGCTGTTTGTCTCACTGTGATAGTTACAGAAAATTAAATTAAAATGTCTTTAATGTGGACCTGTCTTTACAGAGCAGTCTCCACAGAGCCCAGTGGTGCTCACGCCAGCGAGGAGCTGCTGAACAGTCAGCTGAGAGCTCAGGTACACAGGCTGATCTCACCTCCCCCATGCTTCCCAGGGCCTCAGGAGGGGATCAGCTCACAATAGAAGCCTATGGATTAGAGAGCAATCCAATAGATCAAAAAGCAGGAGAGGGTGCATCTTTTCAACCCCAGAGCAGATTTGCTCCCTTTCACACTTCTTGAGCTAGCATTTATGTGAGTCCTTTCCCTGCCACTCAAAGAAGAAATTACATTATATACACATTCCAGAGAACCTTTCCCAGCAGTAATAACCATTTTTAACATACACTGAGCTTGGGAGAATGTCTAGAATTTTACAAGCAAATGCATGAGTGGAGCTGTGTTTTGATCCACACAGGCCAGCTGTAAGTTGACATCACGATCCCGGTCAGGCTCTGGAGTTGAGGTGGCTGGTGGGCTTGGGAGGAGGATGTGCTTGGCAGGAGCTCCCTACCTCTTTGATGGCAGACATCTTGATGTTCTCATAGTAGTGCAGGGGTGCATTGGGTGAACTCATGTCATAGCCAAAGCCAGCTACTGCCACCTCGTCACAGTTGTGCAGCGCCATGGTTATTGCTACGCTTCCCAAGGTGGGGATGTTCTGAGAGGAGAGAAAGCAGGAATGGAACTCATTAGCAGGTTGCCATTTTTATAATCAAAATTTTCCTCTTATTGTCTCTGCTCACAGGGGCACTGCTGCTACTAAGCAGAAAATCAGGAATGTGGTATTTGGCTGTATTCAACCTGCCAGCTTGCAGGGTTGATAGCCTCCCAACTTGTAAAGAAATTAATGCAAGTGGTCAGACTCCCCTTCCACAGCTTTGTTGTCCTGAGAACAGGGCAGCAGACAGGCTGGGGGATGAATCACAGTGAATACATTAGCTTTCTGAAATTAAAACAGACATAGACAGTGGATTACAATGTTAATGCACATTACTGGCTTCCAGCTACGCTAAGGAAAAATACTTATCCCAAACAGGTCACCATACAGGAGCAAAACTGAGGAACAGCACAAACACCTTATTTCACTGATGGCAAATGCAGTTTAAGGTCGTTAAACAGCTCAGGGAGATGGAGAGGAGACCAGGCAGTGTGTTCCAAGACCCCTTCCTTTTCTCAGGGGCACCTTGACAGTGAAGGGGCACTCTGGCCTTTGCCATTCCCTCAGAACCACACACTGGGAAAACAAGGAGCAGTGGGAAGCCAGAGATGGGTGGTAGCATCCAGGGACACCACAACTGTCCTTTCCCATCTGCTGACCTGCAATTTGCACTGATGTCCAGCCTTAGCCTTCCCATTTCACTGGGCTCTGGCACTGTGACAGCCGTGCTCCACAGCTATAACTCCTCCTGGGTGTTCTGCTGGGACAGCAAACTGTTTCCAGTGTAAAATCCTGGCTCACTGACTTTTCTAGCTCCTGTTTGGCCAGATAGATAAATCCAGAGGCAACTTTACCCCAGGGGCTAGGGAGAGGCTGAGAAATCCACCCACATCTTCATTTGTTGAGTATCCAACACAGGCCATATTGGAAATATCACAAATTCAGAGGACATGCTCAGACAGTCACCAAGGGTGACACCTCTTAGCTGAGATGTAGAAACTAACTGCACTCTTATATTTTTAATTTACAATGGTTTACCCTGAACTGGTGAGCAATGCTATTGCATGTTCAAAAAGGTTGGGAACAATGTTTTGAGTTTCTGCTTATCACTCAAAAGAACTGGTTTTTGTCAGCACATGACCATGCTCACTTCTCATTGCCTGACCAGTCTGAAGGAAAATGTTTTCCAAGCAAAGAATGCCACCCATATCCCAACTGAGATGTGCAGAGCTGGGAGCACAACTCGTGTGCTGTGTAGAATTCCACTACAGTACACTGGAATTACTCTATCTGAAAACAAATAGGAAAAACTGCTTATGGCTAAATCAATGAGACATTAAGTTCAAACATTTGCAGCACAACAGTAACAGAGCACACCTGAAATGACAAGATCTTCCTACATCCTCCTGTTCCAGTTCTAGATGTCGGGAAAAGCAGCAGAGTAATTTTGTTCTCACCGCTTAAGTTCAGTTGATACTCACAAAAACAATACTGTTTTTATTCTAGTTATTTTAGTTAACTGCTAATTCACTGGCAGCCAAAAAATATCAAGCAGGGGTTTCAAAAAAATGGAAAAAGTTTATTAGGCAAGGATAAGAACATTGCCCCAAATTTCAAAATATCCAAGAACATCCTGTCCTTCTAGACATGACAGTTTTAATTCTGATTTCTCAGCTTTATGTTTTGCATAGAAAATGACATTTGTATGTCACTGGAATTGCATCAGCTGGTAAGCGGACGTGCCACAAAACCCTTTCCCTCAGCAGAGCTGTAGTTACAGTGTCCAAAACACAGTGAGTAAATGGTTACATCCTTGAGACTGTGTCGTCATGGGGAGCATGATGGTGTTAACACCACCCACACTTGCACTGGGCCCATTCCCACGGTACCGCTCAAGGGATACACGGGGTCTTTGCCTGGAGGGAATTTCACTGGCCAATTTAACATTTAAGAGCTAACTTTCTAATGTGAGTCTTGCAAACCACAGAGAATTAATCACATTACCCAACCTTACGGGAGAACTGCCAAACTTTCTTTCAGGCATACTCTGTTTGGAGAATAACAGTAGACAGAAATTGAAAGTGAACTTTCGTTTGGTCGCCAAATATCTGTCTGACTTTATTCTTTCTATAATGCATCCAATGATATTTATGGAAAAATTGGAGGTAATTTTCTCATCTGCTCCTGTTCTTGTAGTTCCTGGCATGCCACTATCTTAGTACCACCTGCTCTGCTCTCAAAAATGATTAAAATACCAGAGATTACCTACCTTTCTCACCTCTTGAACTGTAGTAGATGTATCTGATTTGGCCTCTATAACTATCAGAAATTCACAGGATGTCCTTAATAAATTGTTTTGCATTACCCTAAAAATCACGTCTGGCAACTGATGATCTGATGACAGTTTCTTAATGATGCCTATTTGATGTTAGCACCCTCCAACACTGCAGTAGCTATAGCTTAATATGTGTCCCACTTGAAGGCAGGATTCTGCAGCCTTCAGTGGTGAGATGCAGCCTCAATCTCACTGCTGCAGTCAGAATCCTGTGGGCTAGAGAAGTGCCTCTTGGAAATACTCTCAAAATGATCATCCCTGCCATTCACTGAGGGCAGTAACTATTTGGGCAGCACAGGGGTGCTTGCAGAACCCACCCATAGTAAATGGTGTGGATAACAGCACCTGCCTATGAGAAGAACATGGTGCAAAGTGTGTGTGCACCCACACGTGCCCAGATCACATACACATAACTGGGCACTTGCTCCAAAGTGCTTATCTTCTTTAAAAAAGAAGCAACCATCAGAGGTATTAAACAGTAACTGGGGAATTAGACAATCTTGAAGAAAATGGAGCTGTCTTGAACCAAACTATAAAAAAAGTACAATTGTTGATTAACTAAGTGTCATTAGTAAGTCAATACAGTACTTTAGTCTTGATTTGGTTTAAGCTACAGAAATTGAGCCCTATTCTCCTGTGGCAGCTGCTGAGATTCTGCTACTCCTGCTACCTGTTGAAAATGAAGCACTGCCTCATGCCCAGCTTGTGGCATGGGAAAGTCAACACCTTGTAGGATCTAGGGACATGTCCCAGGCTGTGCTGCAGAGAATGCAGCAGAGCAGCACTCTCAGGTCCAAGGGAAAGGGCTCTCCCCTCCTTTCCTCTTAGCACAGAAGTGGTAAATAAGAGGAGACATAATTAGAGAGAAAGTGGCTATAACTACTCCCTGGCTGCATCTACAGAGCTTCCAAGCTCTCCTGATTGTACATATAAATTCATTAGCTGCTAACCTCTAATCTGAACCTAATGGACCATATACAACCTATGGGGCAAGCTGGGGGACAAGTGACTCCAAAAGAAGTGAGGCATCATGGACATGGCTGTGCCAAATCTGGCTTGCTGTGCCCTGCACAATGTGTCAGTGCTATCTCCCCACACACACCCTTGTGCCGTGCCCCAAGACATACCAAAGCAACCACCACGCCTCCTGCGCTGAGGTATGAAAATAAAACTCTCTCAAACAACTGAGCAGGCCTCTTGTTATTTGAGGCTTTTGCTAAGACAAAACCCCCCAAATTCTACCATCTTGCCCCAGGAATAATAATCTAGTGTTAGACCAGTTCAAAGCCTGTCTTCCTGCTCATGGCCCTCTGTGTGCTTGGGCGTTCCTGTATCACCAAGCAGTGCTGCTTTCAACCAAATGGTTGAAGAGCTACAGCCCCACAGCAGCCAGTGCCAAGGCAGGAGCCTCTTGGGATGCCTCTGAGCCACACAGAGACTGCCCAGTGCAGGTCAGACCTGGAAGGATCCAACGTGACCACTGCTGCAGATGTGGCCATGATGAGTCTCTGACCTGAACTGGTGCCCAGCAAGCAGTGTGAGCTGGGAATGGCAAAGCCCAGAAATCATTGCCAGCCCTCTCCCATTGTCAATTCTCTGCCACAAGCGTTGAGCTTGGCCTTGCAAGTTGTGTGTCAATGGTTTCTGTCCAGGCTGGGGCCCATGGAGGTACCAGGCTTAGCATCCTCTCTCCAGCACCTGTAAACAACTACAAGGGCAACCCCACTGGATAATGTGTTCAGAACTGAAAGCCCACATTTTCAAGCCTGGCCTGCTTGTCTAAGATCAAACATATGGAAAATGTAATATCCAACATAATGCTCCCCAGAGATCAGGCCTTTGCTTGGTCCCATTTGAGAGAACACAGCAGACTGACAGATGAGCCAGGGATGACACTAAAAGGCCATGTGACAAACAAGCAGAAAACACAGCAGTGGTGAGTGACACATCACCACAGCAGTGCTGGGCAAAGCCTGCCTGGGCTTCTGGAGCATGGCTCCTTCCAGGGGTACCTGTCCTCCACGGGTAAGGTGAGCACACGCATGGTGGATCTTGGTGAGAAAAGTGTAAAGGCAGGAGAGGCAAAGATTTCTGGTCTTGTGCCTGTGTCAGGGACCACAGGAAGCTCTGTGCAGTGCAAACACTGCCAGTTTGCTCCACCAGGTCAGGGAATCAGAAATGCCTTTAGCAGTACAGACACAGGACAGGTTCTCCTAACTGCTCCTACACTGTTCTCTGCTGCAAGCAGGAGGAGAAAAGGCTTCACCTCAAGACATGGGTGTTTCATCTTCCATTCTGCCCCCTGAAGAGGCTTTAAAGACTGACTTCTGCTCACATAAGGAAAGCAGTCAGTCAGCAGAAATGAACACTGGAACTCCTCTGGACTCTGTTGAGGCTGACCATTACCTCGTGGGCTTGTGCTGAAGATCCAGTGCTGGTGACTGAACCAGGGCTGGAACTGCTCTTTGCTTGGTGCATGTGAAAAGCTCTTGCTGCTTTTCATTCCATGCCCGGGTCATTCCTGTGTCACTGCCTGCTGGACTGGAAGGAAATGACTGCTGTAAATCTGTTTTTAGAAATATTTGACTCCCTTAATATGTTAAATGAATTCCAGTTATTTATGGGATTTTACTTAGTTCAGGGTAAGACTTATGGGATTGTTCAGACTATTCCAATTGTTACCTTTTTCAATAAAAGGGTAAGTGTTACTGAAGAATAAACTCCTTACAAACAATAATGCACCTGGATATTCAAATTGGTTTGACTACTATATTAAATAATTTGATGAAAAAATCCAAATATTTGCTTACCTGGGAAAAATTCTTACCTTAGTTTTATAAGTATTTATTTTACAGACCTGATCACCTAATAGCAATGAAGTTTTCAAAACAAAAGAAATCCAGCACAAAACTATAATAGTCATCTCAACATACATGAACTATCACTTTTCTTTCTTTATGTTTGCATCGGAGTAAACCCAAATCTACCCTTTGTTTCCTTTAGCTGAAAAGTGGAAATATGGCACAGAAAGCAATTTAGTGTCATTCATTGTGAGCAGGCAAGTGCCTGGCATTCTGTGGAGTGGTCCCTGTCACAGGAGCTTACAATGCACTCTGCTGCTCCTAGAGCTACCCCCACCCCTGCACAGAAACTGCTGCAATAGTGGGCTCCAAAAGGCACAGCAGAGCATCTCAGTGCCCTTCCTTCAGCCTCCCTGGCTATCCCTGGCTGAGAGTGGGACAGAGCCTGCAGGGCTGGCTGGCTGCAGCTGAGCAAAGGGAAGGGCCAGCAGCTGGTGGCTGGAGACAGGACAGCCCAGCAGGCTCCCTTCTGCCACTTCCTTGCTGACTTCCTCAACACCCAAGCCCAGTCCAAGTATTTTTGACCACATCTAAGCTGGTGCACAAGCTCTGATTCACCATTTGCCACTGAGCAGATTCCTGTGCAGAGCAGGGAGTATTTCTAAAGGATGTAACAGAAGGCAAGCAAAGGGATGACTTTACTACAGTCTACCAGCTCTGTGATAAGCACATACACGCTTACCCCATGCTAGATGGGAGTTCATGGTCTACTCTTCACTGAGAAGCAAACTCCCTTCAGTTCCTTGGCATCTCTCATGAGCAGAAGCAGGTGGCTGGGCTTGTACCAAGAAGAGGCTGGGATGGAGCATTTACCTGCTCCAGCACCTGTTTGTCTGAGAGCCCCTTCCCCAGCAGCTCATGGACTGATCCCACTGCAGAGGCAAAGGGTGGGACAGCCCAGCCCACAGAGCAGATGTGCTGCCTTGCAAACCCAAAGCTTTACAGTGACACTAAATCTCTGTGTTTTACTGACTGCAGCTGCAGTGGCCCCTTACCTGTCCCCCTGCCTGCCTTAGAAGATGCCATCAGGGTGCAAAAAAAGGGAGAACCACATAACTGGAAAGGATTAAGTGAAACACTGTTCTGCTCCTGTCATCCCCACCTCTCTTCTACTCCACAAAGACTCAACAGGTTCCAAGACACAGCCTTCACAGCCTTCAGTAAAAACAGCCTAGGAGACAAAGTTTGCTGACAGCTGGGCAACTCATGAGAGAAAAGGTCATGATGATGAGACAAGGGAGCTGAGGATTCCCAGCTGAGGATTCTCAGGAGCAAAGGATCCCCACTGGCACCTCCAGAAAGGCTGCCTGCCCACAGGAAAAACCATCTAAGAGCTATGAGAAGCTGTGGCCAGGACATGCTAACACTCCAGCATCAGAGATTAATCCCTGAGATGTCAGCACTCTGCAGAGGTGCTAATCCATGGCTGGGTGCCTGATTCAGCCTGGTAACACCTCCTGCACATGGCTCCTCCTTCACCAGCTTAGTGCTGACAACGGTGAAGTCCAAAGAAGGATGCTTCATCTTTTTAGTTTACAGATTCAACCATTTCCAGTACATGAAGAAACCAAAGGGTTACAGAGTTGGGTTAAATCATAAACTGATCCATGGATGCACAGCACCAGCACACAGAGAGAAACAAACATTGCAGTCTGCTCTGGAGTCCTCAGACTTCTGATAATTTGTGTCACCTGAAGTGTTCTCCTTTTTGCCTCACACCAGGCTCAGGGCTCCCAGAGGAAAGAGAAAGGCACTGCTCCCATGGCTCTGAGGGCTACTGACTGGACAGGACAAGTCACTACACAGCCAAAGGCACCACAGAGGTGACCACCCCCAGGGGTGGCTGTGCATGTAGCAGTGACACCTCTGAGCTGATGCTCCTGCTTGTCCCCCAGTAAACTGCCTGCAGTGTAAGGGGTGCTATTGCAAGCTTGAGCCACCAGCTGCAATACCACTGATGTCTGGCTTCAAGCCCCAAAGATCTGTATAAAATAGAACTTCCACCTGAACAAAAATCACATTTGGCTAGTGAGAAAGCCAACCCTGCACCCACACCTTAAGAGAATTCTTTTATCAGAGAGAGGATCTTTACTAAGTTTTTCTTTTTTTTGTGCTAAACCATCTTCAGGAATTAAAAATTATTTTCCTCCAGATATTGCTAGGAGCCCAAAGCTTGTTCTCAATGATCAGCTTATCCCAAGAAAGAGAAGTCCACATACAGTATGGAACAGCTCTCCCACTCTTAAGACTTCAGTAGGACTGAAGAAAACTTCTGAAAAGCTTTACTAGTCCCAGAGAGAAGTCACTGTTCATTGTGGGTGTGAGTTTTGCTCCCTGCTGAGGCTTTTGGCTACCACTTCCATGAGTGCAATCAAAATGCACATCTGAGTTGTACCCCATTACTATACTCCAGGATCATCTGGCCCAAATTATATTATCAAAGCAGAGGATGTTACTACATTCACCCTTTATTGAATCCTGGGAAAAACGCTTTGAGATCAGCCCCAAACTATTTCACTAGCTCTGCTCAACCTTGCTGGAAAAGCCCCCAAATTACAAAGTTAATTGGCAGCACATTGTTACCATATGTGGTGTGCAAGAGAAGCACTGAAGTTTATTTAGGCACCAGAACCAAAGGAGAGTGGAATATTACTGCTCTTTATGAGGATTTTGTGTTGGCCTTGATTATGAAGGCATCCCCAGCCTTGATCCTCCAGTGTGCAGCCTGCCCAACACAGCACAGCACACTGCAGCACGGGGGCACCCGTCTGCCCCAGCCCCATTTCCCAGGAGAAACTCTGGATACACTGCTTGCTGTGCTTTTGCTTACTAGTCCTCAGCATTTTCCTTTTCCATGTTCATATGCTTCTCTCTTGAGTGAAGTTTTCCAGGCTCTCTCTCATTGCTAAAGCACAGCCCCAAACCCAAGCAGCCGTGCAGCTGCTGGCTCACTCAGATGGGGAACAATCCTCCTTGCTGCCCCACTTGTCTGTCTGATCACTCCCATATCTTCAGTGAGAGATGGATTCTTGGTCTACAGGCTCTGATTTTCATTCCTTCCATTTAAAATCTGAGCAAAAAATGTAGCAAATTTGTATCACCAGGGCCTTACTCCGACTCTTCCCTCTTTACCCTGACAGCAACAGCTCCTCTTGGAGCCTTGCACTTACAGAGCTCTAAACTTTGCAGTGGTGCAGCAGAATTCACTGAAGTGTGAAGCCCCAGCAGTTCCTCACAGCAGTCCACAGCTGAAGTTTGCAGTAAAATTGTAGCCACAGGCCAGAAACCCTCTCTCTGTTTTTAAACTCTGGCAGAATCCCTGTACCAGTGCCCTGGCACAGACCGCCCAGGCCATACTGACATCTCAGCCCCACACAGGCACCTGCAGAGCTCCTGTTGTCCCTTCTGGAGGAATAAACTACAATTCACACAGCCTACTAGGGGTCACAGGCAAACACTGCTTGCCTTGAAGAACCATAAACTATTTTTAAATGCTCAAATAGACTTTCGTGAAGTGCAACATCAGGTTTCAATTAAGATGCCTTCATTTCCCAATCTGATGTGTGTTAAACAACCTATCAAAACCTCATAAACTCCAGTTCACAGCATTCTCATTTCCGGATTCTCTCTTCTCCTTTCAGTTTAAGTAATAACTTGTGTATTAAAATAACGTGTTAAAAAATAAAAACAAATTGGAGAAAAATCAAGCACGATGTTATTGGGACAGCACTCCTGATTTTCTGGAAGACACATCAAGACCACATTGTTCTAAGGGTAAGTTCTGGAGAATGCAGAGAGATGAAGTAAGTTAATTCCTAGCTGACTGGAATATTTGCAATAAGATACCTTCAGTGCACAGAACAAAAATCCAGAGTTCCCAGAATCCCACGACAGCTCCTGAACACAGCA
The DNA here is from genome assembly GCA_013397555.1 of Urocynchramus pylzowi. NCBI lineage: Eukaryota > Metazoa > Chordata > Aves > Passeriformes > Fringillidae > Urocynchramus > Urocynchramus pylzowi. The sequence goes on from VZRH01006601.1 coordinate 113,195, forward strand.
GTGCATTTTTCAAAAGGCCCACTCCATGTGGCCGAATCTGTCTCCACGTCTTGCATTTTGCATTTCAAGAAGGAAACATCTTATCTCCAGGCACCCACCCATCTGACTTGCACAAAACAAGTGTCTCTAATATTCCAGAAGTCTCCATGATATAATTAGAGCACGGAAAATGAGGCACTATTCTGTCTAGTCCAAATCCCTGCTGTGACATAGCAAATCTCCTGCACTGATAGCAGGGGAAAGACAATGCCAGGGGCAGACCAAGCAGACTCTGTCCAGCAAAAGTGCTTCTCTCTGGGTTTGTCAGCTGTGCTAATGCGCCCAAAAATGTCACGTGTGGTCTCTATCAACAACTATATCACATGTGTACATGAGCAATTTACCCACCCAAGTAATACTTGCTCTAATGGCTGATATATTACGTAGAGCAAATATAAATAGGTTCTGAGGACAGTGTTGCAATGTGAGATAATCCAGAAAACCCAAGTCACCACCTACTCCAACACTAACACTCCAAAAAGCTGCACTGGGGGTGAGAGGTACAAGAATGAGCATTAAGGAATTTTGTTAATAAATATGAGCTAAAACTGTGGTTTGCACTGTTTTCTTTTGTGAGATTTTACATATGAAACTTGTTGGGATAAGACCAGAATTTCTTACCAAAGGCCTCATAAAGCAAACCTTTACTCTCTCCTACTATTGGCCTGGGATGCAACTTCACTGTGGCTTTCAAGGCACTGCTACAGTGTTGATGAACCCCCCAAAACCCTTGGATCAGGAAGGTTCTTGCCTGGGTCTGAAGGAGTCTGAGAGCTGTCACCATAACAGAGCCAAAGTCCCTCCCTTTCAATGTCCAAAGGAAAAGTAAGAACAGTGTAAGCCTCCTGTGCTGCTTGGTCTCACATCCTTCCCTGAGGTTTTGCTCCCTTTGCTTTATACCTACCCCTCTGCCCATCAGGCCGTTGTTGAAAGGCAGTCCAATGAAGCTGAAAGCTGCCTCCTGGATGAAGTAGGGATTCAGGATTCGTATCTCGTGAGGTTCCCTTGGGACACGGGTTGCCACTGACTTCCAAAAGCCATCAGAGGCACTCTGGTAACAAAAACAAAGACAGAAAAAAAAAAAAAACAAAAAGGAAAAAGAAAGATAAAACAACAAACAGAATTATATACAAAATATAGCAGATTCCTATTATTTTATTTAAAAAATATATTATAATGCACTACTGAAGCAGTTCCCATTGTCTCTGCTCATTGCCACAGGGCAGTAGTTTGACATTATAGGGGACCTGAGTCTCTTGGAGAGGTGGCAGCAGCATGGACTGATGCAGTTGAGCCAGTCTGGATAGTAACTGTGAGGGAGACAGACAGGCCAGGTCTTCAGCATGAATTACCCCCTTCCTGGTGCCATCTTTTCATCCTACTGGCACTTCAGCTGGTTTGATCCATGGATTAAGCATTCCAGCACATCCTGTGATCACTCCCACCTGCCTCCAAGGAGACACACCATTGGATAGCAAATGCTTTTAAGAACATTCAAAGAGAAAAAAATGACTATACAGCCTTACTTGCAGTGTGAGCTACATGCTTCCCACTTTATCCTAGATTTGTCCTCCCCTGCTAGGTTTTATGTGAATTAAGCTGTAAGCTCATACAGGTATCATCTTGTCTTGTGAACAGTCATGAATGTTTACAGTACAAGGGAAGAGACAACTAAGTATGTCTATTATTTTTACCCAATTCAAGTTTACACTCTGGAAGAATAATGGCCTTGATGTGTGCTGCACTCCTCGACAGCCTTGCCTGGGGAGGGGCTGGTGCCACTCTGCCACGTGGCTTCCCATCCTTGCTCACTGATGGCTTTGCATCATTGCTTCCCATCATTGACACCCTTCCAGGTGTCAGCAGGCACAGCACAGACTGCCCCCAAAATAAGCAGAGGCTCTGTGTTCACAGGACTTAGGGAGCAATCGGGTTCCAACCTTTCACTTCTGTTTGGGTTAATTCAGAGCAAGGCACAGGGAGGATGGAAGGAATTTTAATCTGCTGACCAGCTTCTTGGGCAGGATAAACTGATTGAACACCTCCTTGAAGCATTGAGCCATCTTCCCTGAGATCTCCAGGACAAGAAGCAGACACTACACTACATAAAAAGGACACATTCTGGAATTCATTATACACACCAGTTTTGTGTTGCTTGTAGCTTAGCAGTGACTTTACAGCTGCTCTTAAGGCACTGATGAAAATGTTGATTATCCACTGCAAAATCCTCAGGAGCTTGCTCTGCCCAGCAGTGATCACCCCTGTAATTATGGACTGGAATTCTGCCTCAGCCAATGCCTGCTGCATTTCCCAGGCTCCCTGTCCTGTGCTCAGCTCCTGGGAACTCTCACACCACGTGTTGTTAAACACCTTACTGAGTGTTTTTTATGGAACAATCCCATGGATATCTTTAGCTGCTGAATTTCATACCCTGAAATTGAAACTTTGGCAGATGGCTCGTGCTACAAAAGGCATTAACAGAGCAAACCTGAGGAGGGTGCACACTGTCATCCAAACCAACACCCCAGCAAAGCCAAATCCCATTGCTATCTGTGCCCCCTCAAAACTGCCCAAACATAATACACTTTTGACAACTGGGGCAAGCATCTCATGGGTTTGAGTTCACATTTCAGCAATGGCCAAGTGCCCTTGAGACCCTAAATGGAAAAAATTCTTAATTATCATTCACGTTCTTTCATCATAGTAGAATTAGAAATAATGCCTGGTGTCAAAGTAGTCTAACACTTTCCGTTATAATAAGACATTTTCAGCCACTGAGTGATCCCAGCATTTAAAAAAAAAACAGAAAAAAACCCTTCACAAATATTAATGAAGTCCAGCATCCATTTGACCAAGGGATTTGAGGGATTTGGTATGCCAGCTGGGTTTTGCCTCCTTGTGAAAATTCATTATAAATTGGATAAATAGTAAACCTTTGGAATTTCCTAAGGGCACAGGTAAAGCAGAGGCCTTTCAGTTCCAGGAAAAGAGGGGGAGGAAAAAAAAAAAAAGGTCACAGACTCCACTTGCATTAAGCATGCTCCAGGTCTCACAAAAATGAAGATGATAAACAAAAATCGTGAACAGCTACTCATTCAGTGAAACCATCTTATCATGGGCTTAAGCAGGCACACCCTGGAAAAATAGTGTGTGACCTTGAAACTAAAATAAATTTATAAGTTCAATTACGATTTCACATACAACTCTAAATATGGCATTGCCCAAATTTTGTGAACAATTGAAGCCAAAGGTCTGCAAGGTATTTAAAGTGGATAGAAGATGCCTTTTGTTTGGACTTACACTCCATAGGAGATTCTACATAAATTCTGGGATTTAAGTAGGTTTTACATGGTTTTTACATTACACATAAAACATTAAATAGAAAAAAATAAGGAAAAAAAGCTATAAACACTTGAGAGTTTTATTCCTTGCTGCTGCTGGAGCTGAAATTACCAGACATACCACTGCTGTCCATCTTCCCAGAGCTGTGTGAACCACGGGGACTGCACCTGGGCTCCTCTCAGCTAGCTCAATGCCAGTGCAAAATAAATGTGGGTGCCTATCCCTAGCTGGAAATACAACCAGTCTGCTTTACTCCCTTCTATTTAGCTGCTTCTCCTGTTGTTCTTCATGACTATTTCCCTAAGCATTTCCTTCAGCTATCACACTGCTCTGAAGTTGCTCTGGCTTCTCCTTTCTGTCTCATTTCTATTTGCTCTGTGTTTTTCCTGTAGCTTCACTGGGCACCTCCCCTGGGATTAGTTTTGAGGTTCACCTGGGGGAGTCTCATTTTGGTGCATCTTCCCCGCCGTAATTTCTAAAACAATTATAGGGAGGAGCACGGAGTCTCGGCAGGCAGCTCTCACTTCCACCTATACAGCAGGCAAAGCCCCGTGCAGTGCTAAAGAACCAAAATATTGTTTTCCTGGCTTATAATTCCTGAGATGCCAGCCTTGTGGTTTGGCTCTGGTAGCCGCAGGGGTTTTGCTCCGCAGCCCCGCGGGCTCCTCCTGCCACAGCCCCTGCGGAGGCTCCGCGCTGCCGCTGCCGCCGCCCCTCGGGTGCATGCTCAGCCTGATCGGAGCCAGATGCTCATGAGGTTTCCAAAGCAATTACTTCCCGTCGGGGAACGCTGTCCCTTTTTTTGGCTGGGAGGAGACCCAAGGAGCAGCAGGCATCAGGAGGGAGGGCACGCTTTTGCTGCCAGATTCGGGAGCTCAGACCCGCAGTTGGAGGTGGGGGGCATCCTCTGTTCTCTGCTGCAGTGCTTAAGGGTGGGCTTGTCACAATGAAACAACTCCTGGACTGGTCAGCACAATGATAAACAGTCAGAAAATGAGTCTGAAAACTGCTTAGGCAATGCTCCTGCAGTGCCTCATCACCTCCTGGTACCAAGGTGGAAACCAGAAGGTCCAGGCTGGAAATTGTGTATCCTTGTGTTAAGCTTCTACTGTTATTACTTGTTGGTATTACTGTGCACCTGGAGTCCCAGGCACAGGTCAGTATTCACGGTACCAAAGGCTGCCAAAATAGGCTTATCTGATACAAGCATAAAGAAACAAGCATCACAAACAGGCAGACAGGAGAACATGACTGAAGAACAAGTCTATGAGGACCATGGCATTTTTAAGCAATCTTGGAGTGTTTTCAAAATTGTATAATTGTAAAGGACATCACTAAAGACTTTAGAGGAAAGTATTTTAAAAGTACGAAATAATTTAGATAGGCCAGAGCTTTCAAGCCAGTCTCTTGTACAGTTCTTATCCAGCAAGAGAGGCAGAAAGAGACACCACCTCTATAGACACCACTCCAGGAATAAACTGGTACAGACATAACAGACCAAAGATAGCAGATTAGAAGGAAGGGATAAAAAGTGGCAGGTCTCACCAAATAGCTCCAGGGACAAGACAATCCAGCTGCAATCCCTCATTCTGTCCATTTGCAGAATACTGAAGGCTAATAGGCACAGCCAGTAGTAAACTATTTTTTGTCTCCATTCAGTTTTCCATCTCCTGTTCTCAGATTTATCAAGGCAAATCACAACATTCTCTAAAATAAGATATGGAAACTCAGAGCCTTAGCCAAGAAGCACCTCAGTGGAAAATACAAACCACTGGAAGCAGGCTGAGTCTCCCACAATAGCAACATTTCTAATACACTGAGCAAAAAGAGAGGTAATGCCATTGCATCCTGATGATATAGATGCTGCCTCTTTTGTGCCTCTGTGGCACTACTGGATTCAGGAGTACAAGCAGCATAGCTCATTGAGACTTCTAGCTCTGATGGGAAGGGGACAGGAGGATTGCAAAGGTCACCTACGTGCAACATCAAGTCCGGGTATGCAATACTTCACTGCAGAGCAACCAAACGAAGAGACTGGGGAGGGAGCCTGTGGTAAACAGAGATTACTGCTCTTTTGAACTCTGCTAACACCAGAAATGGAGAGGAAGAAGGACATGAGGCAAAAAAAAAAAAAAAGAAGCCAAGGGATGATGCACCAGTCACAAGACCTCACCGTGCCTGTGAGCACATTGTTAATTGGGATCTCTGCCCCCACCGAGGCTGGAATGTGGTTTATTCTCTACCCGTCACCCACAAGCTCTCACTGTCACACAAACAAGGTACAGCAAAACCACTGCAATCCATCTGCAGAGCCTTTTGAAAGGTTTCTGCTCAGGCATGACTGGATTAGATGTGGAAGGTGTGTTTCCACTAGAAAATAACCATCTTATCAGCCAATGCTGCATTTCTCAGCGGTCAAGTAGACACAGAGGCCTAGAAAATGCTCTTCTGCAAGTGGTAATATAAATGAAGTTGCATCATTTGCACTGATTATCAAAGCAACAAAGAATTTTTAGCAACAAGAACAGAGGTGCTGAGAGCCTGCAGTCTGGGTTAATGGTCAATTGCCAGACCCACTAGCCCACACTTCAAGCATATTTACCCAACTTTCTCAAAGCTATGGAGAACCCCTCACCATCCTCTGCACATGGCTCTGACAGCCAGCATTTGTTCTGAATGAACCTATCTTCAGTTTCTAGAGCCTAGAAATGCTCTAGAGACTAGTTTCACTCTTATCTGCCTCACTGAAAACCTCTTACTCTACCTGAAGTAGGAGCATTGCTCAAGCCTCTCCCTCATCTTCTCTTGGTTGTGCTGTCAAAAGAGATGCAGTTCTTGGACTACCCAACAACACTACACTTCTAATTTTTCAGTTTTGTTTCTTCTCCCAAGGCATCCTCCCCCTGACCAAGTCTAAAATCAACGGGCTGTAATTTACCAGGCCATTCCCCTGTCAGTATGCTCCATCTGCCACCTGCCTCACAGCACCTAAAAGAACTCCTGACAGGTTATAAAACCCACAAATTTAGTTTTTACTAATGTTTCTCAGTGTGAAACCCAAATATATGTTATACCTAGCAAACAAAGGGCAGCAAAGCATGATGGAGACAAAAGCACCTCAAAACATGGCACTACTAGAGCTTTTTTCTTTTTAAAGCAACAATATTTTCTTCTTTGTTGATAGAGCTGAGCTAATAGTTCGCTACATTGGCCAGAGATAAGTTTCTTTAGGCTTGATAACCAAGTCAAAATGCACAGAAGAAAGGAAACTTATTCCAAGCAGCAGCTGCAAGCTTTAAACATTGTGCCAGACATGTAACTTACACAGCAGCCTGGCTACACATGAAACTGGAAGCTGTCCTGTGCACAGATACCAGCTCAGAAAGCAGCAACTCCAGTGGTCACAAAATCCACCTGGGACATGAGGGTGGCACTGGTGTGTCACACATCAGTTTGCTGTAACTCAGCAATGTGCTCATTCCCATGGATGTCAGGAAGTTTCTGCCCTGTTTACCTGCAAACATATATTGTGAATAAGCAGATAAGCATATTCAAATAGGCCTACTGAATTTCCAGCTTCATTTGACCTACATAACTGAGTGCCACAGCTAACCCAAATACAGACACGTGGGCCTCCTGTGTGGCTGGTCTAATACCAGCTGCTGTCTTCTGATTCAAAGGATTAAACTGCACAAGGCCAAGACCAGCTCTAAGGAGTCAGGAGAACAAAGCTATTTTTATGACATGGTGTAAATGAAAAGGAATTCCTCTTAAAAAAAAAAAGTATTCTCATGGTTTTATCCATGTAACTGAGAGAAAAATGTGGTTCACAGTTGTAAGATAACAAAACGCTGTCAAAAGAGATTGTCCTGTGAAGAAAATGGAACCTGGAACATGTCAGAGGAGCTGCAGAAAAACTGAAGATTTTTCTGATGAATGCTGTTTCAGAAGTTGCAGCATAAATGATGGCTCACATACGGTATGTCAGCAGATGTGCCTTCTATGTACAAACAGGGTGATGGATAGACTGTCCTACAGACTCTTTTGTTCAAAATGCAACCTGGATTTTGAGCCAAAATTTGAAGAAATATTATTGTTCTGAAATGTCTTAGGAAACATGGAAGTTTTTAGTGAAAGGAATGGATTTAGATAACTGACGTTTGCTTTGTGTTTTTTTGTCTGTGAATAATTATCCTTCAATAAAAAAATATCTAAAGCAGTAGAGTTTCAGAAAAATCCTGAAGAAGAATAGGCCCTATATCATCATTATGTACTGGGTGTTTTATTCCCATAAGGGACCAGCTCCTTTACTTCATTACTATTTTTATGACATAGTTTATTAAATGCCATACTCATATAACATTAAAAGGATACCAGGGCTGAAAGGGTCAGGTCCACGTGTTAGTAATTGCTGAAGTAGGACTGTCTTGCAACTTCAGCTCAGGATTGCTGTTGAGAACACTGACTTACCAATATTTCCACAAGATTTTTCTTATATCACCATGTATCTAAGGGTTTTACAAGCCATGCTTTCACACTTAGAGCATCTCTGCACTACTTTGTGTGTTTAACATCTCCTCAAGAGGAGCCCTCAGTGTCTGTAACCAGGAGACCAATCTTCCTCCTCGCATTTCCTCTGCTATCCACGTGTTCTGCAGCTCCTACAACTACTCATACAAGGCTGAATGTCTTACATTACAGAAATTAGTCCAAATCTCAGTCTTCCCTCTCCACTAGATAAACAGCTGTGCTCTAAGTGAGCCAGGATATAATTAAGTAATTAAGGATAACATCTGCACAGGAGAACTGAATTAACATTGAAAATGCGATGTTATTTTTTTGCTTTTTTTAACTTTTGGCAGCTTGATTTCTGTAATCATACAGCACTTTAAAAAGTCTTAAAGTGCCAGTGTTTTAGAATTTCCTGCCAGTTATAAACCCTTCCTTTCTTGGCTGCCCCCATCACTCCTGCTCTTGCCATGTCCCAGCCCAGGCTACAGCTCCTTCCCATTGCCCAGATGGCTGGGAGGAGGAAAAGGGGCTCCTGAGAGTCCAGGAGATGTTCCCTGCTCCCTGGTCTGCTGCCCTTGCCCCAAACTCTTTGTGGAGAAGTGACTGTTGAGAAAATCCTACTTGATTCTTACATCCCTGGAGATATTGCATCCCTACTAACTGTGTGGGAGGACACCTGACAGGCAGGAGAGGGGACCCACAGTAGGACTGACAGTGACTAACAGCCCCCATGGAACATCTGACCAAGCCCTGGGATTTCACAGAACAGCAGAAGCCACGCCAAACTGAAGAACTGGACAGCCTCTGCAAAATAGGGTGGGAGACTTGACTTTTTTTTTTTTTTTTAAACAGGGATACAATTGTACATTTTCAGTAGCCTTATCTTGAGACAGCTGAGTAATTTCAGCTGAAACTTCCAGCTGTGCCAAACATGTGGCACGGAAAACACCAGCTCAGATGCCAGTGTAAAAATGAGAAAGCATTTTCCCCATCACTTACAACAGAAAATATGAGGTGATTCCAACTATGATCCCAACTACCAGCTCAGCTACCTGCTCCACTTACAGCCATATGCCTGCTCAGAAGAAAAAAATTGAAAAAAAATTAAAAAAGCTGTCTCTGCAGGCTGGGGTGACAAAGCACAAGGGCATCCCAGGACATCCATCAGCAAAGTCTTTTTTGGGGAGCTGAACTGGTTCACGAGTTTGAATACAAACAGCAACTCATTAAACATCACATATTTAGACTAAATTCTTGGCACATTACAACAAAAAAAAGCTAAAGGATCACCACAGGAAGAATTATAGCTTAAAAGCCCTCATTGCTTTCTGAAGTTATCTCAAAGTGAGACTCCAGGGAAATTTTTACATTGTTTTTACAGCAAGAGTACACAGAAAATCTGTCTTCTCCTATTTTGGCATCTTAGCTGAAATGAGAAGCCAAATCATTTGTATATTCACTGAGTGTTCATATAGAATATATACAAATTATTCAGCGTCCTCTAAGAGGAGAAGGCAGAAAGGTCAAAATAACAAGAAACTGGGAAGATGCCAGGAAGCTCCTGCCCTATTTGTTTTCTAGACTTGCATTAATAATTAGTGTTTTACAGAAGACGAGTTTTTAAGTAAGATTATTTAATATTCTTAGAAGATTAGAATTTAAATAAACCATAATCCAAACAGAACATTTACATTTAAAGAGTTTTTTTTCCAAATAGCAGAAGTGCTGATTGCTTGGGCCAGGCTCTGTATTTTCTGTCCTTGTCAGTTGTGGGCAAAGGACAAAAAATGGTCAGAATACAAGAGATGGTCAAGATGAGAGAAACTTCCAAGCAGACCTACCAAGCTCTTGTGCACCCAACAATTTGGCCATTTTCCTCCAATTTTATGCCTCTGACTAAATAAACTAATAGAAATTAAGACACTAACAGTTTTAACAGATTTTTAACTAATCTGTCTTAATTAAGAAGAGAAGAAACACCCTCAGACACATGGCATAAAATCACAACTGCAAGAATAGAAATACTACCAAAAAAAAGTCAGGTCTTTCCTGAATCCCTCTTGCTTACTGCCTTCATATAGCTTGGTCTATTTTCACTTCTGTTGTCAGGACAAGTGTTTGTGTTAAATAGCTGTGAGTGTTGAGGCAGGGGTGCCAGGAGGGGAAGGAGGTCAGGGATTTGCACACAGGAGCATCCTTCTCTCCTGCAGAAAGAACTGCCATTCCTCTTGGGTAGAACCAGAAGCACCACACACAGCTGGAGCACAGGGGGAGAGATAAATGTAGGAAGATAAAAGCACACGGGGAGTTTAGCTACCTCAGTGTTTATTATAGCAGACTGAAGATAAAGGTCAACCCCCTGTCCTGGAGCCCTCGGTGCTTCGAGGCAGAGAAAATGTTACAAATTGCTCAGACAGCTCTAACTATGCAAGTAATCCATGGAGCCTGCCAAGGAACACATGTGTTCCAGGCATAAATCGTCCAATCTATTCCTTTCTGAATTAACATCTGTCATCATGACACCATTCAAAATGACTGAAGACTGGATCATATTAACAACCACACATCTTGGATAAATATTTACTGTTCAGACTTTCTCCCCCCCGCCCTCACTTTAAATAAAAAATGCAGATAGCAAAATTCCTGGAGCTGTGAAAGGGGAGTCTCTTTTCAGCCACTGACAGAAAGCATGTGATTTTATTTACAAAATCAAATCAGTGTTTTTCCCCGCCTCTGTGAGTCTTCATACCCCACATTGGTGAACTTACAGCATCCTGTGGTGTTGCAATGCTCTCCAAAGAGCTCTTCTGGGGAATTCTGTTATGCTGGAGGTTGCTCACCTCAGAGACTCCACAAAGCCTTCTCCCTCTGGATGCAAAACCAGATCTGGCTAATTGTGCCCCAAGAAGAGAAAAATTTGCTGTGACCTTTGCAGACAACTGGATAAAGCAAATAACTTCCATGACAAGCTGTCAGGTGTATTACTGGCTTGCTACCCTGCACCCCCCAGTCAACAAACGGGTCATGGAGAGTGAGGACAGGGGGTCCCAGAGTCACAGAACAGGAGGGTGAGAAGGCAACACGAGAGTGCAGCCCTGTCCTTTGTACTCCCAGCACACTGAATTTTCCCAGATACTGGATTAAGTCTGCATTACAGAAAAAAGATGTCAGCAGTCAGTGCTCCCCTCTGAGAGTATGTCATCTGACAAGTGTAAGGACAGATTTCTAGGAAATTATGTGTGTTAAGACTGATTTTATCTAGTTGAGCTTGTAGCCACCCCATTCTGCTATTTCTTCTCAGTATGGCTTGAGAGGCTGGGAGAAATCCTGCTGAAATCTTTCTGGACATTCTGTGTAGCAGGGAGCAGCGCTCCTCCATCAGCAACTTCTCCTTCCAGTCCTTTACTTTCACACTGTTTGAGTGGAACTTGACCAAGATATCCAGTCTTGATTTCAAGACAACAAGAACAAATTTATCAGGCCTGTAGGGCAGATGTAGCAAAAATACTTATACTGATATAAATGTGCTGCCTTTTTTGGTCGTTTGCCTAGCTTCAGATACACTTCTTCCTACAAAATTAAAAAGTCTTGTGAGAAAAAAATGTTCCCTCTAGGTAGAGAGAGAGAGACTACAAGTAAATCCCCCCAAAATCTCAGGCATAAGCTAAATAAATTGAACTCCGTAACTAAATAAATTGAACTCAAATCTCTCAGACTAAGGGAGGCTTTGCAGACTTCAAATGATTCCTGTAGTCCTTCCCTGAAGTGTTAACACAGAACATCTTTATCCTACCAGCAGTTGCACGAATAGCTGACACCCTCGGGGTGACGTCTCGGCTGCACTGCTGGCGATGTCCTGGCACTTTGCCCACGTGCTGGATTCGCTCTTTGGAGGAACATCTGCTGCACATGAGGGCCATGCAATACCCTCAGCAGGCATGGCTGCACTCCTGGGAGATCTAGCATGGCTGGGTGGGCCAGACACACACCTTGCTGCTGGGAAGGCCAGGGGGAGGTGAGGGGGAGGTGAGGCCATGCAAGCAGTGGGGAAGTTGGGGGATGCCCGAGAGCACCGTGGTGCAAAAGGGAGCACGACACAAACCCACAGGCAACCAGGCAATCTCCTTAGCTCTGCTCTTTATGGAATTGTGTGTGTGTCATTGAAATCGCCATCAGGTTTGGAATTACTTTCTTTACATTGGCTCAGCTATTCCAATCAAATCAGGCAACCCGAGTTTACAGGCACTATGACCTTGAAATGCACCTACTGGGATTTGCATAATACTGGTGTCTGAATATTGCCAGAGCCTGCCAAACAGAGTGAGTGCAACATCAGCACCCTCCTGGTGCTTCTTCAAGACATCTGCACTAACTCTTCAGCTGGCCCTCACATTGACTTCTCGAGATGTGGAAAAACTGCAACTCTAAATTGCCCATCTTTTTAGACTTTGGTTAAGAAGGAAGGAGTAATATCAAATATCTAGGAGAGAGCAGCAACTGTCAGTTGTATGGCAACAGACATCAGAAGAGATTAGATGGTGACAATATTAGGCAGAAATTGTCTCAGGATAAAGGAGGATGGGTAGGCAATCCCAGAAAGGATGTCCTGCTAGGGCAATGATACAGTCTCTTCAGGGGCAAATCTTGTTTGGGTCTCTTCATTTAAGAATGATGTACAGGAATAGAAACTAAAGACATAAAAATCTGACTGGAGCTCTCTGGTTTTCACATTACAGCTGGGATTACTGAGCCAGAAATGAAGATGATGCTGTCTTGGCAGATGTGGGATAAAGGTTCTTTAAGGACTGCTGATGCCTAGCATGGCTAAATACTTCTCCTCCATTAATAAAAGTGTAGGACAAGGATGACTGGTGTTAGGTAAGAGCAAGCAAAACAAGGGACAAAAAAATGAGGACAAAACCCATGCATATTGTGGAAAAGGCTAGAAGGGCAGACACACCAACAATTTTTATTTTAATTTTAAAGAGAAACTGTCTAAAAATTGAGTAATCAATGATGTCATTCCTACAAGTATAGTTATTTAGCAAACTTTTGATACCTGGATTTTTTTTCATCCAGGAAATAGTGTGGTCATGGCTATTTTTTAATTTCTTCATCTGCCCCATGAGCTTAGGTAAATGGTTACAGACTTGTAGATATTAATGGCTACCCACCCATCCAGGTGGACAAGTTTTATTGTCCAGGACACATCCACCTGGCAAAAATGAATGCTATGAAGGCACATTGCAAAGGCACCAGAGCAGCCCCTGCCACCAGCTGATGCTTGACAGTGCACTTACAGACACACTGTGCATGCCTGGGAAGGAGCAGCTCTCAGCTATGTAGTGACCTGCCTAATCTCATTATGCTGTTGCATGCAGGTATGTATGAAGGGCAAGCTCCAGCCTGCACTTTCCATACCAACAACCTTCCTTTGGGAATCTGGCCAGGAAGTCTCCCCCAAGGCCCACGTTGCAAACTGGGTCATTTGCCTACTGAGGTTCCTGTATGGTCCTCACCACAGTGCTACCTGAAAGCTTGTTAAAAATCACAAAACAGACAACTAAACTTTTCTCCCTGTCTTGGTCAACAGGGACAATATTTTATATAGCATATCTACATATTTTCCAGCCTCTCTTCTAACCATGACTGGAAAAAACTGGCTTACCTTCTCTCATAGGGCCCCAGTGTTCATACTTCTCCTTAAATCTTCTGGAAATTGCTCTGATCTCTTAGGCCAGTCACAGAAAAAGGACTTTTTTTCATATTCAACTCTTCCATGGTTCCCTTGGGCCATTCCCACCAATGCACTGCAATGGTGAAACAGCTCCTGACCACGGCAGCACAACCTCCCAGGCAGTATGGACTAGCCTTCTACAGAGCCAGAGAGACCAAAATCTTAAAACCCAATCAATGATGTCAAAACAATCATACCAGAAAGACAAGCTAACTTCCAGATACTCTCTGGCAAAGGAATATGGAATATTCTCCACAGAATGCATCACAGAGACTCTCCCACCCCATCTTCTCAGTCAGAGATTTGGTAGGAGCCAGAAAAGTCTGCCTCATGTTTTCACTTTCTTACAAAGCATTTTCTCTGCTTCAGCATTTGGTCATGGCTCAGTCACCTTGACTGAGGCACCGAGCGATCCTGATGATGTGGTAGGGTATTCCCTGCTGCAATTCCTCCTAGAATTCCCCCACACACTGTGAGTAGAAATGGTTTTTAAACCATGTGCTAGGACCACGGGACAACCACCACTGAAAAGGCTTTCTTGCCTCTTCCTCACTGCAAGCCTCATCATGTCCCCCAAGCAGGCTGGCTGCCTTACTCACCAGCCATGCCTTCCTAAATTATACTTCTGAAGGGATTAGTTATAAATAGCTATTTAGGTGAAAACTCAAATTTGTGAAAGAAATTAAACAACTCTTGAACTGACTGCTCAATTCAAAAGCTTTTCTTGTTTATGATGGAGCAGCTTCTGTTCCCTTTCAGCTGAGTGCAAGGAGAGCAGGAGGGCACAAGGCAATGCCCACCCAGGCACTTCTCTAAGCAGATGGGCTGAAGTTGTGTTTCAGGATGAGGCACCACAAATCTGTAACCAAGATTTGCATTCACAATGCATTAAGAAAACTGGTAGTGGATTTACAGCTCCACCAAACCAGAATGCTGTCCCAAGAATCATCCCATGTGTCTGTCTCACAGTCCATGAAAACCTGAAAAGGCCAATTGTACATAAGACATTTGAAACAACAAACCCCTTGGAGGAGAAAAGGGAAAGAAAGTATTTGCAATCCAAAAGCAAACTCTTGAGTGAATCTTCCAGTAGCAGTGGCCACTCCATTTGTCACCAAAGGCAAGGGACAGAATTGTAAAAAGCAGATTCTCCCTCCCTAGTGCAGACCCAGAGAAACTACCTGCTCAAATGCTGGTCTGAAGTCCAAAACAAGCTGAAAATACATGCATGTAAATGAAGCTTTCCTTGGGGTGGGACAGCAACAACAGATTCACAGCCTCACTGCTTTCCTGAAGATGACAGGAGGAGCATGATGGCTCCTCAGGCTTGTTTTAGGATGTAAACCAGTCCACAGGTAAGGCTATTTCCTAAGGAATCCACAGTGAGGAATCCACAGTGAGGAACTCCAGGGTTGTGACATTCACAGGCTGCCCTAGCAAACATGCAGCATGGCAAGGCCATTAACTAATGGAAGAAGAGGAGCTCTAAACAAAAGCTCAGCAGACAGCACAAGTGCTGGCAGCAGTCTGGCCTTGGCTCCAGCACAGCAACACTCACTGATTGTGCCAGGAAGGTATCATAACACACATTTTACCACAACTAGGAGTATGCTGCTGGGTTAATACAACAATGTAGTTCCCTAATAAAAAGTTAAATAAAACCTTCCCCAGTGCCCCATCCACAAGGACTCTGCAAGCAGCAGTCACATGCTGTGACACAGGAGCAGGGCTCATTGTCGTGCCCACTGCTGGAGGATGATGGCTGTTGGGCACCACTGCTGTGTGCCAGTTGTCAGAGACATGTCCCTGCAAGGGACAGCCAAGCCAGGCTGGCCTTGCTCACAGGCAGGTGCTCACTTGCTCCTATGACTTTCACTATCAAAGAGAACTCCTGGGTGCCGCAGGCGCTTTCTGCACAAGTGACTCCTCCTGGCAAAGGCTGCAGAGATTCCCACTGGAATCATCCACAGGCTCATTACCACATGAGCAGGAAGCCTGTGAGCTGCCAATTTCTAGTGGCACCTTTGCCCTCACTTGGCTGCTTCATTGCCATGTGCCAGATGTTCAGAGATGTGAGCCCTAGCAAGCAAGAGAGCTCCCTCTAATTCACTAATGACAGCCAGGAAACCACCCTGGAGCTGGCCTCAGTACCAGGCTGAGACGGCTGCTTTGCATATCTGGAGCTTGTAAATTCCTGTTTGTTTCAGGAAGCATCTACTCTCCAGGCAACAGAGAAACTTTTGAGCTTTTGACCATTATTTTAAGAAGAGCAATATATGACCAAGCCTCTATCCCTCTACAATTCCTCGGGTACTTTGTGTATTCAGAAAGAGTTTCTGTCACTGAAAGACCCAGGCAGATGCAGGAAGGTACAAGCAGTGGGAAGCAGCAGGGTGGATCACAATACACAGAGATAATGTCTCTTGGCAAAAATAACAGTCCAGGAGAAAGTTTAACTGTTCTAAGTGACTGTCCACGAGTAACTGCCCTCTGGGGATACACTGGCAGCAGTTGTTTCATCAGCAAAGGGGTGCCTGGAAGTGTCACAGGCTCTTACAGCAATGATTCCAAGTCAGCAGAGCCAGACCAGTCACCACAGACGCACGAACAGCTCACATCTGTGACCCTTCTGCAAGAGCCATGAGTTCATGGAACTGCAGGCTCTGGGACTCCAACCCACTTCCTTCCCACTTGTACACTGACTTACTAGGTCAGCATGGTGCAATACTCTCCTCTGCTAACCATGTCACCTTTCTCTATCCCTTTCAGCTCCTTTCAGCTGCAATCAGTTCTGTGATTTTCTCCTTTAGTTTATTCTAATGCTTGTCAAATGACTGAAATCAGGTTACCAGCATTTTAGTTGCTCCGATTCACTCACCCATCCCCTTCTTAAAGGCAGGTCTACATTCTCTGGTGATACACTATGCTCTATCTTCCTTCAAGACATCAATCTGGAGTGCCAGCTCAGCCAGAACTCTGTGATGGAGACTGCCTTTGTTCTGCTGCTGACAGGGAACACTTAGCCAAACCTGTCCTCTTTCTAGGATAATGTTTTCTCCCACGTTTTTACTTGCTTCCAGATATTTCTGGTTTAGTGTGAAATAAAAAGCAGCTGAGCTTTTACATTTCCTTAGGTCCACATTCCACTGCTCTTGCTTCTGGATATAGTGTCTCCCAGGGCACTAGGGCACCACACAGATATCAGGGAGGCTGTTGCACCAGACTGTAACACAGAAAATCTCCTGCCCCACTATTCTGCTAATGCTTCTGCATCACACTGATTCTTTTTCCTTATAACATCTCCTGAAAATCCTCCTCTCTACACAGCACTTATCCCTTTCTCAGTATGCAAGTGCTGCCAAAAGACTAACACAACACAGAGCAAATCCCTCTGAGCTGCAGGGAGAATAAGCTTATCTGACCACTGACCCAGCAATAAATAGCCACTCTCCTTTCATTTACTCTTTCTCCAATAAGCTCCCTTTGACTTCACTTACTCAAGAGAGGACTAAACAAGGATTCCAATACCTGGGCTGGAATCTCTGGTCCAGCAAGTCCAAGCTGCTCCAGGTGCCTGAAGGAATTCAGAAGGTCTCATTACCCACCTGTGACTGTACCATGGACTGTACCATGGACATGCAGTTGCCACCAACAGTCACAGACAAAGGGAACATCAGAAGGCAGAGATCAGCCCATTTTTTTGAGGACTTCCACAGCAGTTGTGTTCTTTAGCAGAATGCTTCCATTTTCCTTTTCTCCATCCTGAAGCCAGACTCCTGACTGTAACCACTGGCTTGCAGTGTGTCTGCACGAAGTCTTGCAGATGGACATGTCAGATAAGGAATATTCAATAGTGGCACACAGAGCTCTCAGGTCACGCGAGTGCCTCTACATAAATCCAGGAAAGGAAGAAAACTCCCCTTTCTCTGGAAAATCAGCTGAGAGAGAAACAAACTCTTGACACACAAAGAGCACTGGGCAGGCATTTGCCATTTTGAACTTACCACACACTGATGAAAATACTGACACTCACTACCAGGACAAACAGACGCCCACGTGCTATTCCCATAGCACTGCTAGCTCTCCATTGGGTCATTCCTGTCTAAGAGGCAGCACTTTCTGCATTGGTTTCCTCTAGAAAAAGCAGCTGTGTGGCCACCTGCTTGCAGCTAAAGCCAGTGACAGCAAGATCTCAGCCTCAAGTAAAGAGAAATCAGACCAGAGCACAAGACAGATGTTTTCCAGCCACCTGGGCTGCATCCTAAAGTACTTGATGAACTGGCTCAGCAGTCTCAAGAATCATTGATTCCCTTTGGGGAGTCAAACCCCCCAAAAAAAGGTAGGAGGTCAAAGGATTGAAAAATAGACAGAAGTAGTGCCTAAACTTAATATGGCAAAAAAGGGAAGAGAGTTGAATTATTATTTCAATTTCCAGAATAGCAGGATTAATTATTTGTAAGCACCTGAAAAAAAATAACAGACTGAGTAGCAATCCAGGTGGATTTGTCAAGAGTGAATTATTTTAAAAAAATTTCTTTATACAGACAAAAAATTATCACAGGGGAGAAGCAAGACATGAACTGGAATTCAGTAAAACTCCCGACAGATCACTTTCACAGACATGCCAAAATCATTATTGATGATTCAACTGTGACCCAAGTCCAGAAGTGGCCAAAAAACTATCCAGGAGGCTCAGTGGACTCACTCTAGGAATGGAAGGATGTTAATACTTTGGGGTCTGCCTAGGAACCAACACTGTTTAGTGTTTTCATTATCAACCTGGATGATGAAGTAAAAAGTATGTTTATTAAATTGCAGAGGACATGAATCTGGAAAGAATGGCACGTATGCTGGGAAGTCTGCCAAAGGAACTTGGCAAAGTGGAGGAGTGTTCTGGAAGAAAAGATCAGTAGGGACAAGTGCACAGTGCTGCTCTTTGGCACGAGGAGCCAACGGCACAAGCACAGGGTGTGGAGTGGGGGAAGGGGCTGCTCCCTAATTCTTCCCGAGAGCTGGAGTCTCCAGGAACCCAACACTCACCTTCACTTCCATGCCATTGTGGAAAAGGCCACAGAAACAGTGGATGTATAAAGAATGAGAACTGTGAGGTTAATGAATTAGCTATTTGCTCCTCTTTTTTGCTGTAGTCTGTACATTTTTGGGCACTGCTCTTTAAGAAAAAGATGAATTAACTACAAACATTCAAAAGAGCAACAGGAATTAAGAGATCTGGAAAACATCACCTAAAAGAACTGAAAAAGCTTCTGAGTGTTTATTCAGAAGAATGAAGGATAAGGAGCCAATCACAAGAACACTGAAGTAATGCACAAAGCTGAAGTTCTTTCTGCTCTCTGCCAATCTGGGCACTGAAGCACGCAGTTAAGAGAACTGAAATCACTCTCCTCAGTCTAGCAGGTTTTAACAGACTATTTGCTTCATCTTTCCAAGAGCAGGGGATACCACACAAGAATCTACTGATGATGACTTGACTGCAAGCATCAGGGAAAAATTAAATTTGTTTTAAAGTAAACCAACCCATCCTTTGAGCTTCAAGCTAAGCACTAGGAGTCCCTGCAACTGCATTCAGGTTGCAGGGCACTGACACTGCCAGAGCTTTCCCTTTCTCTGAATGAGGAACAAGAGCCTGACATAAAGCAAAGAAAATTACTTTTGACTCAATTATTCATGTTACGAAAGCCCACTTGTGCTTGCCCAGAGGTTGACAGGTAACTTCATCTGTCTGGTAGCAAGAAAATAATTGCAAGGTGGTGCCAGTGTTAGACAAGAGCAAAGTATGAGCCCTTAAGGCCCTCTGTGTAACAACTGTATACAATGATATTCCCAGACTGTTTCGTTATGTATGTGGTGAGCTGCCAACCTCCTCTCTCGTCTCTAAACACACGATATAATATGCCATCCCCTGAATGCTAATCCATTTGTCTTCTTATTTGCTGAAAAGCCATTAAGCAACATTTGAAAACAGATCTATATATATATATATACACACACACATATATAAGATTTGTAAAACAAGAACTATGCCTATTATTTATTTGGGATTTCTTGACAGACAAGTCACTGATCACAACCTGATTCTGTTTTGGGTAGGTGAATTAAAGAGAGCAACCTGACTATTAACAGGTCCATGGTGCCTCAGAAAAGCACTCAAGCAAACGAGGGGGTAAAATCTTTATGTGCAGAAGGCCGTGTAGCCACCATTTTAGTGTTTTAAAATGAGACTTGATACTGTTGTTCTGGATGATACGTTAACCAAACACAAATCATGAATCTCATAACTGAGCAAAATATAATGGCTTGTGCTATTCAGGAGGTCACATTAAGTCTGATTGTAGCCTTTTCAACAAGTTGTGCTGCTGCTGTCTCCTCCTCCCCTCCTGCGACCTCACATCCTTGTCCCCAAACTCCCATTTTTTCCCTTTCCCATTGCTCTTTTCCTTCCTCTGCTCTTAAACTCTAGAGTCCATAAAATCCATACAAAAGCTGGTACTTTTAAATACTCCTTAAGAAAACTAAAAATTAATTTAGTTGTTCATAGTACACACTAACAATCTTGAATAGGAAGCCTCATCTGTGATGCAACACAGATTACAGAGAGATGTCTTTGTAAAACATATTTAATTAAAGCTGAAGTCCGTGTAGGTAAAGAAAGTCTTCACTTAAATGCAGCAGGACACAGAGTGGAACTCTCCTCAGACCAAAAAGTGGCAGATATGATGGTGATACAATGTCTGCCCATCGTTACTAATTAGTGACTTTCACAGTGTCAGCTGACAGCGTTCTTACCACTTTCTCCTTGTAAACAATGTATTTCAGCCACTTGAAATCCTGCCATTTGAATCCTGCCAGAACAAACAGGGAATCCTTCTCATACTGCTCCATTTTCTGGATTGCACCTTCAGGATACGTGATCCGGAGTGTTGTCTTGCCACCCACATCTTTTTCAAAGCCCTTCACTGGAGCCGAGTTCAGCCTGCAGGGCAACCAGAGAAAAGACACTGTCACAGATCCCCACTTACACTCAGGTCCCACTCACACTCCTGTGAGTTGATGACACAGCAATCACTGCTGGGCAAGAGCTCCCTGTAGCAGCTGCTACAGTAGCAAATCTTAATTCTTGCAGCTCTTCATCACAAACACTTACGGAGGTTTGTACCAAGTGACGACAGCTTAATTAGAATTAATTACATGAGTTCTATCATTGAATATAATGCAAACCATTTCTGCATATCAACTCCTGTGATCTAAATAGGGTTGGAGGCTATGGAAAAGGAAAGTGAAAACTATTATCCTTGCAAATTTAGAGTAACAAACTAAGCATTAATATTTTAACGGCCCATTGCTCCTTTGATGTGTTAGTTGGGTTCTGCAAGGCTGTGCTGAAAGAGATGATGAAGCTCCTCATCAGTTTAAACAAACTGAAACTGGTCTCATTTTCCAACCCCAGCCCAGAGCTTACACCACTCACCTGCAGTGAGACTGCATAGGGAAATAAGCCAACTAATAATTCTCAAAGAATTCCCATAGGATCAATCAGCACCTCTTTAATTCCCAAACTGGCCCATCGGGAGGGTGAGTGCCTTGTGATGCCAGCAGGAAGGAAGAGGCTGGGCTGGGACAAGGCTCAGCATCACTGCAGTCTCACGGGCTCCAAGGAGTTTCTGCTGTGGAAGTGAATCCCACTCTGAAAACACTCAAGCAGTCACAGAGCTTTGCTCTTGGGGATGCTGATTTCTAAGGAGATGCTACACATTTAGCTGTGCTTTTGTTAAAACATTTCTCAGGAACAAAGTTTTTTTCCCTTGAAAAAGCAAACTTCTTTGGCATGAACAGCCATGATGACTTTCATGACATTAAAGTTTTCAGAATTTCTATTTAAAACTAAAAACCCAAAGCTGAGGAAATTTCATGTAACTTGGAATACAAATCTTGCTGACATCAAACAGCAGTCTCTGATGGCATAGGATTGCCTGCTTGAATTATTGCAGCATTCTTGACTTGGTGTTGTTCAATATACTGCAAAGTGCTTTTGGACTGCAAATTTGCCATGTAGGAATGTTGGATTTTTCTTTTTTAGCCTGGGTAAGCATTTTACATTGGAAAACTTTTAATAGAATAAAAATCTCTATACAATCCAAAATAATATTCAAAATCTAGATAAACACATTCTTAGGCATTTTTAGCAAAAATACTTATTTTATCATCAGGAATAAAATAATAAAGGCATAGCAACTTAAGAATCAGCACCACCACAATTAATACAGTAGATGAAGTCTTTTCCCATGGTTTATAAATCCTTTGTAGCCTGACTTTGAGGAACTAGACCTGAGTACAGTGCTCCCAGCCAGCCTGATCCCTTCCTTTTTCCTCTGTTGCTGATAGCACATTCACACACCACTCACTTCTTCTGTGGGCAGTATTTAAACTTTAAGGTGTGGTGTCTCCTTGGGGCAGATGACCTTATACAAGCAAAAGCATGGGGCTCTAAAGGCAACAGAATACTACCAATACTATGAATATTCTGCAAAGAAAGCAAGTTTTACATATTTTCATCTGTTTTCTTTAGGATGAGGAGGTGTCTGCAGTTTGGCAGGGTTTTTCCCATCCCCAACTGCTGGGTTCATTGTTTTGCTGCTTACTTTGTTAACGCTCTCAAAACTTGGGAGCCCTACTTTGTATCTAGACAGGAAAGAAATCAAACCATTTCCCCAAGTGAAATATAATGCAAACCATTTCTGCATATCAACTCCTGTGATCTAAATAGGGTTGGAGGCTATGGAAAAGGAAAGTGAAAACTATTATCCTTGCAAATTTAGAGTAACAAACTAAGCTTAGAGTAACAAACTAAACTTCACATCTTAAATGAACTCAGGTGCCCAGCAAAGGGCCAGAGTGTGAGCTGCTGATGGAGCCACAGTGACAGAGCCAGCACCAGCAAGGCCCAGGGCAGTGCCCCGAGGGCAGTGCAGGCAATGGAGCAGGGAAGGTTCAGGCAGCCACAGCACCCAGAGGTGCAGACTCCACAGCCCAAATTCCTTCCCAGGCAGGATGCACTCGTGCTTATAAACACAGCTGAATCTTGGAAAACCTCAGTTAGGATGTCAGGCCTCCTTGTACTGCCCATGGACAGGCAGTTTTCTCCACAAGAAGTTCCAGAGTGTTTTTCTGTCTATGTTCACTGATTACATATGGAGACACTAACTCCTAACCTTGGCACCATGAAGATCCTTTCAGATACCACTCAAGTATCACCATCAGGTTAATCCCTATTTGGTTCTAATCAGGAATTTTTGATACACATTTATTTCTGCCCAGTCTGCAATCTATTCTAAGGAGGCATTTCAGAGCACTGACGACTGACTGCTGCAAGAAGTCCTGCCAGGTAAATAGTGTGACAGCTGGGAATAACATCTGCACTGAAATCAGATAATGTCTAGTTAAAGAAAAACAGTAACTCACTCCAAGCTCGTTTAGAACTGACAAAGCTGAACTGGACTATCTTCACTGCAAAGAATAAAATTTCTTGCTGCAATTAGCAATCCGCACATGGTAACACATGAGGCATCAAAGAATTCCACATACTGGATCACTCCTTTGTCCAGAAATGTACCACATTTTTTTGTTAAAAATTCACTCTCTAGGTCCCAAATATCATCCTTCAAAGGAGTTCTTCAGTGTATGAAAAAGGATTTTATAATACACGGGACTTCCCCAGCTTCCACAGGAATAAAGCAAGCAGTTGGATACATATCCAAGCACCTGGCTTCATTTAACCTTTACAGTTGACTTCTTTCTCCTTTATCCATCCCACCAACAGCACAGGTGCTTAGCTGCCCTCTTATCCTCCCAGCTTGCAAACTGACATAGATTTACTGATGTGGAGAGAAAAAGTTGAAGTTTTCATTTGGAAATTAAATAGTGGCCTTTCTGATGTAAATCTTAGTGGGTGGCTTAGACCAGATGGATTGAAACTATTATTTTGCTACTTTTTGAATAACCTGAGCCCAAGGAAAGGCTAAAAAATGCATTTTAATTCAGCTGAAATAACTACAAGTCATCCAACTATGACGAGGAGTAAGAGCTCTTTGTTATCAACTGATAGTGGGATGAGCTAGGAGAAGGGCTGTAAAAGTTTTGTCCTGCTCTGAACAGCCATCCCTGTGTCCAGCATAGTGATGGAGAAGCAGGGAACAATTCACAGGAACCAAAGACTGAAAGGGATCTTTTTGGTCTTTTTGTTCAGAGTCAGAGGATATTTATTTCTCTCTGTATGTCCTATTCGTCCCTTACACATGGGAGAGAAGAGACTGTGCTAAATAATACCTGCCTTAAATTCTTTTATTAATCCCTTTCTTTCTTCTACCTTTAGCTAAGAATCTTATGTATTTGCCACCACATCTTAAAGCTGATTAAAGTTGAGAAAGATTATATCAGATACATTTCTTTTAATATGAAATCAGTTATCATACTAAGAAAAAAATACTAACTTAGACTATGTTAAACCAGTTTTATAAACTTACATTGCAGTTTATCCCACTTTTATGATTTATCATAATAATATTTTGTTACTCAAAACCTGATAGAAAACTGTATTTTTTTTCAGGGCAGACTAATGGGTTGTAGCTCCCTAGAGCCCATCCTCCCACCCTCCTACACGCACTCTCTCACTCTCCATTAGTACAGGTATTATGTTTGTTAATCTCCAGTCACCCAGAACGCCTCCCTGACTTGACAGATTTATTACTAAGAGTTATGACTAGACCTGTGATTTCACATATCAGCACGTTTTTCAAGCATTCTGGGATGGCGATGATCCAGGTCCTCAGCAAAAGAAGAAGCCCTAACTCTGACTGTGGTCCTTGGCACTCCCACCACTCTGCTTCTGCTGCCTTATTCAACATTGTCATCTGCAGTGACACAAAGTATTGCCAGTTTCTAGGGCCACTTACAGGTGTTTAATCACTGCTGGGTCCTCTCTCATAGAGGCTTCCTGCTTCCTAACACCCTATGCTGCACCATTCTTAGTCCTGCCCATCCTGTGAGGTGCAGTTCCTGAGGAATGCTACACATGTATGACCAATAATACTGTCCTGAGCTACAACAGGAATATATATGCATCTGCATCTGGAGCAGATCCAACAGTGTGAGTTACTGCTTGACCACCTAAGGGTGTCACAAAAGCAGCTTTCACAAAGGAGCTATGAAGGGAATGTTCAAGTGACATCATACAAGAGACCACGTACCCAAGAAGCTGTGGAAAACAGAAAGCTTGAGGAATGCCTTTACCCTTTGATGTGATCATCATTTATAACAAACCTTTTTAAGCTCATGTCTATTTTTACCCTCCCTGTAAGTTAATTCTTCCATACAAAGGGATACTGTCACTAGTACAGGTTAAAGTGAACTGATACAGAAACTGAATATACAAGACTAAAGAATGTAATGCCAAAGACTCACCTGACAACAACATCATAGTCATCAATTTTTAACCCCAATGACTTATTTGCAAGTACTCCACCATTTCCCACAATAATACATCGCCGGCAGCTGAGACTGTGGAAGAAACAGAGAAGTGATTTTTGTAACAGAACTTCAAACACACAGAGAGCACATATTTAGTTTGCATGCATCTGAGAACTACAGGAAACCTCTGCAGATATGAAGAATTAAGAGGGGGACAGAGACACACTTGATCCTCAGCTCACCTCATCATGCCCAGGCATTACATGTGATAAACTGCTTTCAACACCTCACACCACGTGTGGCCTAATGAGATGAGCTGTCAGGACAAGCAGCTCCTCTCCCCCCACACCCCTGGTATGATGGGCTTGAATCAAACCCATCTGTTTACTTGAACCATCTCATTATTCATTCAGCACTGAAATAACAATAAACCAAAGGCTTAGTGAGGAAGTCTTCTCTCCAAGCAATTTTATGAGTTCAGGCAGATCTTGCCAGGTATCTGGGGTGTGCTCACCTTGCTGAGAGCAAAATTGCTGCTGTTATTGTGAGACTTCAAGAGACAGAAAAACATTAAATTGAGAGAAAAAAAGACACCCCCCCACATGCCTGTCAAGTAGGAAATATATATGGAGACACAATAGGTGAGGAAAGGGAAGGAAAATAACCTTAATTAACAAATCAACAGGAAAGAGAAGGAAGAGAACAGTTTCTCGTGGAACCCCGAGTCACGAGAACACTGCAGCAGATGTTAAAAAGCGATTTTGTTTTGAAGACAGAGAAAGGACTTCTTTCCAGCCATCTAATCCCAAATGCAGCTGGCTCTTCTGGCAATGTGCCTCCATCTCTGGTAGTTCACTGAAGGAATACGTGTCTGCAGAGCCTTTTTCGGAAAGGGTCCAAGGCAATCAGTTGTTTGGAGCAGATCCCTGAACTAGGCAGCCTTCACAGTCCCAGGCACAGTCAATTGGTCACTTCTAGCCTGTCCTCTCTGTGAAAAGTCTAAAGAGCCAGCATGAGGAAAGCTGTGTTTATGTGGGGTCCCTTTTTGCAGAGCAGGGCTGGAGGGCATTCAAAAGACTCAGCTAAACCACTGAAGGTCACTCTGCTGACAGAGCCAGTACCTGGAGACATGTGCAGAATTAACAGCACCAAGAAATGCTCAGGAACAGCTTCCCCTGCCCAGATAAAGTTCCACTGCAGATCTGAGCCTTTCCAAAAGAAAAAACTTCCTCATGCAGACGGACATATTAGCCCAGTATCCCCAAGGGCTAAAGAAGCATGTGTTTATGATAATCAAACCACAATAGAGAAAGAATTTTATAGATGATGGCATAGCAAAAAAAACCCCAAATAAACCAGTTCTGGCAACAAGGAGAAATCAGACACAAGATCTGGTTCAAGCAGTATTTTGTGACAAAGAGGGAAGGGAGAGTCAGCCCCAAGTACACCAAAATGAGTGACAAAGATGATAATAGCTTTGCCAAAACCTTTAAGGAAAAGGTGCTGTAGGAGGGAGGAAGAGACATAGTTCAGTTCTGGCCAAGTGATATTTCAGAAGGAAATACACTCTTTTGATGATTATGACAGGAAAGTTTGACCTCCTAAAAAACAGACCACTGGGTGAAATACTGTACCTTCTCTACTCAGCTGCCTCTCAGCTATGACTCCTTTTGAATTTTCTGTTTTGAAGAAGAATACAGTGCTGAAATCCAAAGGCTGCAAGCTCCAGGCACTCCACTCTATCCTCTTCCTACTTACTGTTAGGATGTTCTTACCAATTCTGAATACAGATCTGCTTGTTTCAACCTCAAACCACTAAACCGCTTTCTTCGCTTTTCTGCTAAATTAAAGCACCATCTACTGTCAGCAGTCCCTTCCACATCTGCATGAGATCCACTTACTGAGAATGCACTGTGTATAAACATCTGCCTCTCACAGGGCAGACTGGTGAGCATGAGCTGCTGCACATGAGATAGAAGAACCAGTTCCACCAGCCAAAGCTGCTCCAGCAGCTTTATGGCCCTGCTCCCACACAGGGCTCACAGACTGATCAAACCCCACTTCTAATCTTCTGTTGACCAAACAAACTGGAGTGAGCTCATGACATCTTGCACAGTATGGCAGCTCTTCTAGGTCTTGACTCACACTTGCAGTACGTCCCTGAACAATTCTCAACTTCTCCCCAGATCTCCAGAGTACTGATTATGGAAGACCAGCATGCAGAGCTAATGCTTCTCAAGGTAGAGTGCCTTTTACACAGAAATTTTACTTACATCATTCCAATCCTCTTCTTACAGTCATTGGTTTGCAGAATATAATCCTCATCTTGTAAACATGACTTGGATTGTTGCCTTGGTGATGCCTGATTTTTGATTTGGCTCCAGTGAAAGATGCAACAAAATAGTCAAGACTGACTTGGCCCTCCTGCTCATTACTTTCCCAGTCTAGTTCTGCAAATTTTCCTAGAGGAATTTCACATTTACTCCAGACTTGTTTTAGCCCCTGTGAACACCTGCCAGCAGGATTACACTAGAAGTGTCACTAAAGGATTAATTTTCCACACTGACAATAACTTTTTAAAGCTGTGTAACATATCCTATTCCTAAAAAGGATACCTCTAAATGGTGTAGCATAGAAAGAGAACATAAAGGACTGACACAAATAACTAATGTGTGCCTCTAAAAGTTTACCTTTACCATTGAAGCTTCTAGTTCATCTAAAAATATATCCTCTACATGGCAAGATTTAATTTCCACAAACCCAAAGTAACATAACATCAGTTATGCTGCCATCCTGGCTCTGTCCTCTGCAGGATTTTCCTGCAAGACCAAACGAATCAACTTACAGCTACCTCTTTGTTATCTCCCATATTTCTCCAGGAATGGCACATTTGCTGCGCTATCAAACATTCCAAGAAGGGCTAAAAAGCAAACAGTAATAACAACAAGAATTCTTTATTTAACTCTTTAAACACTCTTCAGTGTTTACTGACTTTAAGAGACATATGATTGTTATTTAATATCCTTGTAGTTACTAATAAAAGAATCGCGAAGTATTTCATTGTTGCTGTAAAATGAGACATCTTTCTATCTTTCCCCCCAAAAATGAAACAAATACTTAACTGAATGGTTCTGCCTTTCCTCATTGTAATTGATAGGTTAATCACTTTTGCCCAGCTTCATGTCTGAACCACTCTTCCACCCTCATGGTTCTGACATATTTAAATGCATTCTCCTTCTTCCTTAAGTCTGCAGATAAGATTTTTCATTAGTAACTTTCTGACCCTAAGGTCTCATCTTTGATCTTCTAACAGCTTAAATTTCTTTCTAATGTACTCAGTCTACTGATTGTGCCTGAGCATGGGAAACCTGCACAGTCATTGCTGGCTCCGGGCAAGTTTCTGGGTGAAGAAATACACAGAGCAAGCAGCATCAGTTACAGCTCAATTGTTTCTCCACAAAGAAGGGTGCAAACACCTTTGTGCTTGTTTACACAGTATGTCAAAGCCCTATTTCTTTTCCAGAAGATTTCAAGGATTGAGCACATCAGACACAGCCCATGTTTCAGTTTGCTAGCAGGGTGGTATGAAGGACGGTCATGGACTTTCCACAACAGATACTCCCTCAAGCCCTAAGCTGGGAGCTGCAGCCAGATGTAGAGACTCCTGACACAGATACTCCAAGGTTCAGTTCATCTACACGAAAAGCAGGATTCATGCAGATTTTCTTCAACAATATAGAACTGTAAACACGTGTATGCTTTGTAGCAATTCCTATTTCCTCTTCTCTCTTATCAAAGTGCTTTAGGGATTTGTCAGGGGAAAAAAACCACAAAGCCTTTCTTTATGCAACTTTGGATCTGAAGGCTTTGAGGAAAGCTGTAACTATTCTGTTGTATCTTTAGGATAGCTGGTGCATAAGGAGGCTTAACATATTCGGGTTTGATCTGGCTGCTGTTACTTAAATGGGTGCTATCAACCTGAACCAGAGGGGGACACATACCTCTCTTGTTCTGTCAAATCCCTTCCTCACTTGTTCAGGTAATACACTGCACTAGTAAAGACTATGATAATTATAAGCTCAAACTTCCAGTTTTCTTTCATTACCAGCTGGAGGCAATACAAAAAACATCAGTCAGGTTTTTATATTTATGTCTTTTCATAGGAAATTTGCATGTCATCACCCCAGAGCTGTAACCCAAAAATCCACCGAAGTCAAGCCAGCAGATGGGCTGTGGAATTATAAACCAAGCCCTGATCCATTTGCAGAATGAGGGACAGGCCACTGGAGGAGCAACTAAATCAAGCAATGAAAATCTCAGCAATATAAGTAGGCCTGGAAAAGCCAGAGGAGGGCAAGAAGTTTCAAAGATGAGGCCCACTGACATCTGTGTTAGGGAGAATGACATGCCAGCTCAGAAGGAAGAGGTCAGTGGTTCTAGAGAAAGTCCCCTGGATCTCCAAACTTTTCCAGACAAGCTCAGGGGTGAGTTGTAACTACCCTCCTGAACATCACTGCAGCCTTACCTACCCCCTGCCCTGGAGCAGGAGCAGGTTACTACTCAACACAACGGGGCTGTAATAAGGAGTCATGAAGAAAGCAGGGCACCATGTACACTGTGCTACAGGTGTGAACCACAGCCTTTGTTCACATGCCCTCCAGCTGCTGCTGTTATAACACAATGGAGGGATTAGTGGAAGTGAGTTGGCAAAGCTGCTGTGGGATGATGAAAAGTGCACGCATACCTGGAAGGATCACGTTTGCCTCATTTCAGCACCATGTCAGTACATTGTGTCAGGAAAGGTGCATCAGGATGCCCTTTAGCACAGGAATAATCAAACAAATAAGTTCATTTCCAGGTCTTCTGAGAGGCAAGTGAATGCAACTTCTCAAGGACCAGCTTTGTGAAGCAGGGCAGAAATGGAGAAGCTTGAGTACGAATAAGACCAAAGGCTTGGTGTAGAGATCCTCCATCACACAACTCTAATCCTCTCTTTCCTTTCTGTGCTCTCACGCACTGCTCTGACCTCACCTTTCCTGCCTCTCCCACCCTTCCCCTGGGAAAGCTGCCTTCAGTGTATAGTTACACGAATGCTTATTCCAATGGGCTGGGCAGTGCTCAGCCTCCCCACCCATCCCAGCCTCTGCCTCTCCTGCTGCCATTTCAGCTCTGTGTCCACACAACTCTTCAGTGGGAGGGGAGATCTGGAAATGAAGTCACTGGAATGACCTGGGTTGAGAGAAAAACTCATAAACTGGAATCATCTCACTGATCTACTTTGAAGTCCCCTTTCAAACAATAGCAGCAGCACAAGGAGAAGGGCAGCAGCAGTAGCAAATATGGCTTCTTAGACTTGCCAAAAGAGAAAATGTTGGTGTAACTCCATTCTGAAAAGAAGGTGAACCTGGAGCCTTATTCCTGCTTCTAGAATCAGCTCACTAGACTTCTGAGAGCCTACAAGTGGAAGGGTTCACAAGATCTCCCAAGCCCAACCCCTTGAACCTCACAGATTTGATTTGCGTCTCTCATCTAATTCTTCTACAATAGGACATTTTCCCAGTTCTTTATCATAGAACCAAGAATGGTTTGGGTTGGAAGGGACCTTTCATGGTCCCCTAAGTCAGGATTTCTCCAGTTGCTTCAAGGTGTTGAGCAAAGGGGAGAGGTCTGGACTTTCTCCTTGACCAGTGAGCCTTAAGGGAGTAGCTAAACCCAAGGCTCTGCCCCTGGCACACTGGTGCTGCCATGGAGGGGAACTGCTGGGATCTGCTTGAAGCTTGAGACAAGATGAGAAAGTCTTCTCCACCAACATTTTAGGAATCCAAAAGGGCAGATAACCATTGCTGGCAGCACTGGAATTCAGTGATGACCACAGCTGAAGAACATTTCTGGAACGATACCCAAGTCTTCATCTGTGCTCTACCCACCAAGCTGGTTTAGCAGAGCAGCACTATGGCAGCCTTAACACCTCCTACAGTTCCCAAGTTCTTTCTCCTAATAACTCCTCTGTTGCAACTCCATCCACCTCCTCCTATAGGTGCTCACTTTCCAGCTTGCTATCCCAAGCCTCCTTGAGTCCCTTTCTCTCACACACACTTTTGTCTTTATCCTTCTTAAAACCTGCTCACTTGGAAGGGCTTTGGGAGGTATTTGATTGTGATGCATATGTACTACACAACCAACATCCACTGATATGGCTTTATCACAATTCCCAAGGAAACAGTACTGCCCCAAGATATGTGTGTGTTTGCACACCACCAAACCTTGTTGCTGCAATACTACAGAAATAATGTCTAGCCTGTTCCTGAGCTCTCATTTGCACTTGGTATCTCAGGGATTTTGCATATTTCTTGGGGCTTGAGTGTTAGATCTTTCCTATCTCTGCACCAAACCCATCATAAAGAACCCAAACCAAAGTGAGCAGCTCATGCCAGAGTCGTTATGTTTCAGAATCTCCTGCAAAATTACTTTTAAAAAGCCTGAAACATTCTACTCCTCACAAAACAGGTGAGCAGCAAGGGTCACAATTACATTAACCTTCACTGCAAGAATCTTCCACCTGCCCTCTGTCATTAACACTAATTTCATATGAGCAACCTTCTGAAAGAGTCTATATGTGGATTTTTCAAGAGATTAAAATCTTAACTTTCCAACCAGAACTAAGATAAACTCCAGATGGATGAGACTCAGTTGTGTGCAAAATCTCTAAGAAGGTCATTTGTAAAATGGTTTCACCTTCTGGGCATAATTTCTCAAATTAATCCAAAGTCTTAAGGCTTACCCTATCTGGCACTGCTGTTAGGCAAGGTAAACTTCAAAGAAACCTAAATTAACACATAGACTCTGCAAGACTAAGAATAAGCTTTCACACAGAGAGTAACTCCCAACTACAGCAGGCAAGCTCTAAAATCAGCATGAGAGATGCAGAGACCCACAGAAAGGCTGGTTAAGCTTACGGACTTTGTCACAAAAAGTGGGCAGAAGGGGAGCTGGGCCAGGAAATAAAACCCAGGTGTTTAGAAAGCAGGAACTGTGTTGTCAGCCTGGGTCAAGTACCACTGGAAAGATGTATTACCAGGACTTTGAAAAAAGCTCAAGTCCCAGAGTAAAAACCTCTGACAGCTTCTGAAAAAAACTATCCCTAATCCGGGAGGTGGCACTAAACCAAACCTGCAGGAAAAATGGAAGGAATGACAGAAAAGCAAGGACAGAAAGGTCTAAAGGACTACCACTGGGAAGCTGATTGTAAACATGCCAGTGAGTTTCAGAAACAACCTCTAGAACAGAACTGAAGAATCAAAGGAACTTCTTCTAAAGGCATCAATTCAAATATCACAGGACCCAGGAGACTGCTATCCTGTTCATCCTAGCACAGGCTTGGCCAACACAGCCAAACATTCCTACTTTGAGAGTAAGGTATTAATGAAAAACATTGTTGAAATAAGCCAGTCCCTTCTTTCCTTCTAAAGTTCCATGTGATTTGGTTGCTTTGTCTGAAAGGCTGGAGAAGAGCAAAGTGTTTATTGAAAACCTGCTATTTACCTATTTGAAAACAGGGCAAGAGGATGTCTTGTAACAACACAGGAAACAAATTATTAGGAAATAGTCAAAAGCTAAATGCTTTTTTCTACTTATGTTTGATTTGACAGAGGTCTCCAGAGTCTACAGATTTACTATAAGGAGGACTCAGTTTTCAGCTCCTGACTTACTCATCCACATCCAAATGTATTGGCAATAATTTCTGGCAAAAAACGTCGAACAAAATTTATTTCGGACATATGGAAAAGAATCACTTCTACTCCTTCTGTTCTGAAAGTCTCATCTTACCTGTCAAGAGCTGGAGTTAGACGATAATCTTTGGTTGCTGACAGGATGGCTTTGATCAGATTATCTGGGGAGAAAGGAAGAAGACATTAGGAACAAGTTCTGACTTCTAACGGAAATGAGAAACAACGTGGAGTAAAGCATCTGATGCAGTCACTTGAAGGAACTGAAAGGTTCTCATTAGGAATGAACACCAAGTTGAATATTCCAGTTTTCTCTGGACAATGACCTTCACACACAGCCTGCAAAGACATGTTGTGTGCCAAATTTCTGATGCAAATTGCCTTGCACGGAGAGTGTCACAGGGAACAAGCACTGTACATTTTATAGCAGTGATTTCATATCCCCTGCCCCGAGATGACAGTTTCACAAACACTTCAGACATGAAAAGGCCAGCATCACTGTCACTACTTCCCTTCAGAAAAGCTTTTATGTGGCTGAGTGGTGAAGTGGATGCAGGAACAGAACCAGGCTAAAACGGATGCTTTTTATTCTGAGGGTTACTTTCAGTTTAGGTTCCTCAGTCTGTCTTTCTTCAGTTGAAGCACCATAATTATATAAAGAAATGCCCATGGGACCACAGCCTGCTCTGATACCCTGTGAAAGCTGAAGCAACCAGATGATGTAAATTATGCCAGCATAGGCACACACACAAATTAAATGCATGAAGTTGCAGAAGCACAATGACTACATACAAATAATTTTATCGGCTATGGAAACTTAGGAGTCTGCTTCCCTCTAGATTTTGCCATTTGTCCCTAATTTTTCCACCTCTCTCCCCCAGAGAGGTCCAAACTCCTTTACCATGACCCAACCAGGGCCAAGAAGCAGTAAGGCTCTGGCTAGTTTGTATTTACAAATGTCCCAGTAACTTCAGCATGTCTGTACTGGGTTTGACAAAAAATCCATCTGCCTCCAAATCCTGACTCTAACTGTGGTCTTAAGCAGATGCCTAAGAGGAGAACAAAACCAAAGCAAACAAATATATTTCCTTGAAATTGTCTTCTGCTATTTAACTGTTTTCAAATCAGGGATTTCATATGTCAGATACAGCTTCTTTGCATCTGGTAACTTGCAATGATTTCTATTCCATGAGCTCAGAATCCTCCTCAATCCATATGGACATTCAATCACTTCCCTTTGCAATTTTGAAAATGGCTTCTCTGAGCTTCATTTATACTGGAAAAGATTGTGAACAATTAGTCTCCTTCCATCTTTGCTTGGGAGATTGCAAGTAACTCTAATATCCTCAAATATATCAGTCAACTAGTTCAAAAGTTCTTAGGAAACACCAGTCAAAATTTACAAATAAGTCTCATTTCTTTACAAAAGACTAAAAATGGTACAGAAACATTAAGAAAACTGACAACAAGGGATTTTTCACCTCAAACAGCTTTCCTGACAGACACTAATTACTGCAATTGGCACAGTTAGGGGAGACCCTTTCACATAAAGAATTCTGTTCTTCTCCACTTCCTCAGCAGCAACAGGACAAATGTGTGGGATAAACACAGGAGCTCAAGGCAGCCCACATGCAAAAGAGCTTTGAACCTGACAACAAGCTGGCCAGACACACAAAGGTGAAAACCAGAAAACTCTGACAATTACTTTGAGATTCGGGAAAGTTTTTGCTACAGCAGCACTGACAGCACCTACTAAACATTACAAGCTGGGGAGTGTGATTACCTTCAGATCACAGTTTGGAGTGGAATAAAGGATGAGGCAATTTATAAGGGTAAAAGCAACTTTGATAACAAAATAGTGGTGTTTAGTTTTCCTTCATCTGAAGAATTTCTTCTGATGCATAGACAGCAGGCTTCTCCTCCAAGGAATGCTATTCCCCTAAATCTGCCCTAACAGCAGTAGGTTGCTGTGACCTCTAATGGCATCATGCCACAGTCCTCTCCTTGGCCTGCTTCACACCTTGGCTTTTGCTGGACAGCATACTTTACTGATGTTGTTTTCCCACATTCTCAGAGAAGACATCAAAGGATTGCATGTCAAGGGCTGCAGCCTCCCATCTACCAAGCTTTTGTTATGCCAGGTTTCCTCTACCACCCACAAGTTACACCCTGCACTACTTGGAGACCATCCCATGGACTATTTTAGAAAAAACATTAAAAGAATACAGTTGAGTGATGCACTCAAATGATTCTGGTTTACTCATCTTGCAAGATAATTAGCAATGCCTTCTTAGTGAATGCTCAGGAATGAATTAAAACTACTTTAGGAGTGGATATGGCAGCATTTGGAATGGAGATGCTTCCCAAACAAAAACAAACCAAACAACAATATCGAGCCTTCGATACAGATTATGAAGGGACAAATAGGAAATAGCTCTTCAGCAGACCCCACAGTCCAACAATACATGGCATCCAAAACTTTTGGAAGTTGCACAAGTCTCAGTGTTACTATTCAAAATTGCTGAATGAAGCTCAATGAAAGACAGAGTACTTCACTGTCAAGTGTTCACTCACATCAGGAATGAAGGTGGCACTAAGTTCATCTGGTCTAGCCCTCTTTTTGGAAGCCAGGAGTGGGAGCTACAAGCCAGGAAAAGCTAGGGGCAGGGGGCAGGCACTAGGTCTTTCTGGTTGAGCTGGAACTCCATGACACTGTTGCTAAGGTGGGCACTTGAACCTTGACGCTGGCACTAGGATGGAAAGACAAGACCTCCTCCAGAAGGAGTTACTGTATTTTCTGTATTTTCCTGGGGAAAGGTTTGATGGATCACCAGATGCTGCTGTGGCTGATCTGCAACCTTGCACAAAGACAACAAAGCAGTCAAGAACAATAAGGAACCACTGGCAGGATCTTTTAATACAGCTGGAGCAAGGTGGAGGATCACTTGCAATCACCAGTGCAAAGACTGCTATCACAGATATCAGTGACCTGCAGGACACAAAGCAGGGCTCACCTCCAGGCTGTGACTAAAGAAAATCGGGCACCAGGAAAGCAGGTGCATTATGTAAAGTCAATTGATGAGACATGCTCTCTCCAGGGTGAGAAACTGAAGGGGTGATGAGCAGTCTGCCTTAGACACCTATGTACTGAGTGAAAATAATGGGTGCAAGTACTTGTAACAAATACTACAAAGAAAAATTCTTTCCTGCTTCAAGTAACAGGATTTGTGCACAGCCATTGCCTGGAAGTCAATGACTGAAAGAAATTTTGCAAGGACAAAAGAAAGGCTAAGTTGTCTACATGAACACATCAGCAGGGCAAGCAATCTACTGCAGTTTTCTGCAGCCATAGCCTGTTTATAATATATATATTTTTTTTGTCATGGAGGATTTAGATCATTGGGGAGAGTGGAAGATTATTTAACCCATTCATCTATCAACCCCTATGCATGCACTCTTCCTATAAAAACAAAGCAAGAAGCCTCTGCACATTTTTCTTCCATCTAGAGGAGGAGTTGACTACATTTATCTAAGAATCCTGAGTAATCTTGACATATTCTATCATCTTTGCCTTATAACATCAGAAGATTCAAAAGCCAGCTCGGTACTGCATGATTTGTTTGAACACAAGTACATATTGACTTCAGGTTGACCCTGAAATTTCCAGACATTTGGAAAAACTAAATAGTTAGAAATTAGGCAGACAGTGACCACACAGTGAGAATCAGCCTAAGTCTCAATTCTAGCCTTTTTCTCTGTTATTTATGTGAAGGAATGGAGGAGACCTTCACTGTAAATGTCAACAACACTTAAAATTGTTGTTTCTAATGCAGAAACTTCTTGCTTGTATCACAAAAAAAGAAGATGGGAGGCCTTTCCAGTCCACAGGGCTTACTGCAGGCATCTCACAGGGTCTACCTTCTGCCTGCCTTGAAAGCAGGCAAATTGGGATGTTTGTGCACTCTCAAATGGCCAAGAGAAGGGGGTGTAATTGTTCAAGTTGTGTATACCAGCCACCTTCCCCAAAACCCAGCACACCTACATGTGCCTGCTGGCAGCACTAAGTGTGTGAATGCCCTGCCTCAGGGTCAGGGGACAGCCTGCTGCTGCAGTTTGCCCTGGGAGCTGTGGCCAGTGCCCATCTCCACTGGTGGTCACCCACCTGCCACCCCTCCAGCCAGCACTTCTGCAGGGTCCTGGGCATCAGCTCCAGCTTTTGGGAACAGACTGACTTGAGTGAGGTTGATGGACATTCTGTGAAGTCTGCCAGGAGACTCTGCACATGGGTCCCTGTCCCACGATAACAGAATGCCACGTGTGTGTCAGCTTTGTGGGGAGAGTAAACTAAACACTACCAATGCTATGGATTAAACAAATCACAGTATTTACAAACAAGTTCTTAGCACGAGCCAGTGAATACACTTTTCTTCAATACACTACCCAAAAGTTCAGCTCTGTATAAAATTCCTCCTTTGGCATTTTTTTACCTTAAGGCCTTGCTCCATATGGGAGTTGAAGAACGATCTTTAACAGAAAAGTTTTTACATCTTTTGAAGAATGATCTTTACAGCAGGTTGAGGGAGGTGATTCCTCCATTCTACTTAACCCTAGTGAGGTGGTATCTTGAGTGTTGTGTCCAGTTCTGGGCTCCTCAGGACAGAAAATATGGAGCTCCTGGACCGAGTCCAGTGCAGGGCAACAAAGATGATGGAGGGACTGGAGCATCTCCCTTATGAGGAAACAATAAGGGAGCTGGGCCTGAGGTGGAAAGAGAAGGCTGAGAAGGGACCTAATCAATGTCTGTCAGTGTCTGAAGGAGGTGTCAGAGGATGGACTGGGCTCTGCTCAGTGCTGCCAAGCAATGGCAAAGAGGAAACAGGCAGAAAGTGATGCACAGGAAGTTCCATCTGAATATAAGGAAGAACTTCTCTGTGCAGGTGAGCAAGCACTGGGACAGGCTGTCCAGAGAGGATGTGGGATCTCCCCACTGGGGACATCCCAGAGCCATCTGGACACAATCCTGTGCAGTGTGATTTGAGATGAAGATGCTTGAGCAGGGAGGTTGGAGCAGATGACCCAGTGTGGTCCCTTCCAACCTGACTCATTCTGTGATTTTCCACCCTGGTACCCAGCACGAGGCCATGGACCCAAGACTCACCACATGTTCTATTCTCTCTTCCAGAAACACCATGTCCAGCTGTAGACTGTCAACATTTTTCATACCTTTGTGAAGCTGGGAATCCAATGGTTACAACAGGTATCACAAAGTGTCTGAAATTCCCTGCACCACTTCTTTTTATTATTGATCAGCTGACTTTAGGAGGTCAATGAAAGAAAAGGCAGCTATGACAAATTCCAACATTTAGCAGTGCATTGCAAACATGTGAACTGGCTCTCAAAACCAGCTAACTACAAACTGAGGAATCTGTCCCCAGATCAAAACTCATGTGTAAATACAAGAGAGTGGTCGCTATCTGTACCAGAGTTAAGTGGTTCACTGGAGACACACTTTACTAACAACAGGACTTAAAACTGCCACACCTCACAAGATCTCCATTGATGATTTTTAATAGCACTAAGACAAGAGGCATATACTGTTGCCTAGACACAAAGCAAAAGAAAAAAAAGACTGAATGTGCATGGTATCCTCCCTAGCAATTTTAGAAGAACCTGGCATGCATTAAATGTAAGCTCCATTAAAGCCCTTAAGGCCTATTTTTATAACAAGATATAAATAAAATACATAACATTTAGACTCTTCATTTACATTGTCGTTTTGGAGCCTTCAGGGATTTTTTTTTCCAAGCTTTTCTTCACAACCAAGAGTTTGTTTTTTCAGAATACAAGCTTAGTTCCCAACATAATCCCAGGGCTTGGAAAGTTGGAACATTAATTTAAAAAACAATTATGAAAACAAATGGGCAACATTTTGCAATAACCATGCATTAACAATTTTGATCTAAACTTGAGTTCAATGCACAGGAAGTAATAAAGTCCATAGAAAGAGGCAAATTCATGCCAAATAAAAACAGTCCTTGAAAGATTCACAGTGTGCTGGTTAAAGACAAGCAAGAAAATAAATACAGTTGTTATAGAGGGCTCTACATTTTTGATGACCCTTCACAGGTGGCCAGGCAATATCTTCAAGGCCAAAAAACTCAGTAAGTACTACAGAGATTTCTAATTCTTTTGACTGTTGCAGAAGCATTAATAAATGGCACTTCAAAACACAACAGCCAGAGAATATCTGCTCTTCTCTTCAGGAGATAGAAAAGAGGAACAATAGCATATCCATGTTTCCATTGCAATTCAAGACTTCTGTGAAGAACTCCAGTATGGAGTCATCCAATTAACTGAAAACTTAGGGTTTGCATCTCCCTTCGCAATGAGTTGGGAGCAGGACTATTTTTTAGGCACACTCAACAGCAAAGCATCAGTTTTGATTGAAATAAGGGACTGCACTGCTGTACTTTCATCATGAGAACTCAAGAATGAGAAGGGATTAAATTTCAAAATTCACAACATAACTTCCCTTTAGAAGTTTTATTCAGTAATGAAAAGTCAACCCTATACCTCTTCTGAAACTTTCAACTTTTTTTCCCCTTCAAACCACTCATTTAATTTCTTTAGGCTATAAAATCTGCTAAATTCCCTGGGGAAACATCAACATTTTTATATCTATATTCCCACATGATAATGGCAGCTATTACCAATTTTGGTCAAATGCAAAATTCTAGTGGAATATAGTTCAGAAATGGGCCTCCAACTCAGGAAGAAACAACAATCTTGTTAATACCAACTCTGAACAGAACTAATGGCTATACATGCTTGTGCTTCTGCTTTTCTGTTAGAGGAATAAGACATGAAGAACGAAAGAATGCTTATAGTAGGAAAATCATCTGTACAACAGAGAACCACTAGCAAAATGAGGATAAAGTTTCAGAATTAAAGCATAAAATGCCTCATTCAGACCTAGTCAAATGCAGGCAAGGTGACTGCATGTGGTACTCCAGTCTCTACAAAGAGTGAGAAGATTAGGTTAGAAAAGACCTACTTTTCTAATTTTTTTTTCTTGAATCAGCTGTAAATTGTCATGTCCAACTGCATATGTTTTCTCAGAGATTAAGTGTTGCTCATGCCAAGAAATCCAATGGAAAAGAAAAAGCTATGAAAGAGCACGTATGAAAAGAGAGATTTTCTCCCAATAACGTTGTGATATGCCAACTCTTGCAGGCCTGAAAACTCAACATTTTCACTGGAGATGAATGACCTCTGCCCCATGAGACTACTGAACAACTGCTGAGCAGCACTGAACCATGGCTTTTCCCAGGAGCACTGACACAAAAGAAAACATCCAAATAAAACCAAGTACAAGAACAGTTAATCATTGCACAATACATCCATTAGCATTGGTGGTCTGGAGAAAGACTTAATTCCTTTGTCACTGAATGTGTCACCAGTTCCAGACATCCCTCCAGTATCAAGTGAAAATACAAAGTCTCCTGGCCAGTAGTTCATATTACATTTGATAAAACTGTAACATTTCAAACATGTTCTTAATATTTTCTTATGGGGAAGAAATTGCTTCCTAGTGTCTTGATGGGAGGGAAATTCTGACATGGTGACAACAGTCACCCCCTAAAAAATAACTATCACCTTCAAAGACAAACTGATTCAGGGCCAACAAAGCAGCCTCTCTGCTCAAAACAACTGAGCAGGAAAAAGGTGGAAGTGAAGACCTATAATTACTGCTAAGCAGTGACACAATTACTGACTGAATGCATGGAAGAGATATTGCATTGATCATGTCTGTTTAGGTTTTTAGTATATGCTGTGCCATATGTTTTCACTTAAGTTAAAAAAACAAAAAACTGAAGCAACTCTCCCGTCCTCATTACCCAGAGAGGATGCCAGATACTAGCTACTCTTTCTTCTGAAAGCCTTTTATATTCTTCAAACCACATGTACTGAGAAATTCTATTAATAGTCAGGTATTTCTCCAGTCTTGTTTGTTGCCCTTCTCCAAATAACTCTTTCCTTTTGCTTTAGCTACAGAGGTAAATTTGGGGAGGAGGCCCTCTGGGATTAATAATCTTACTAACACTATAAACAATTTTTCCATTGCTTATTCATTGGCAAATTTAACCCTGAGAGTGGTGCACATGCTAGAGAACCTCTGCAACTACGTGGACAGCATGGGCATATTCCTACTTCCATAATAACACTGATAGAAGCACTGCTAGAAAAAGGTGCAAATTCAAAAAAAGAAATTTCACTTTAGATTTAAAAAAACCTCCCCGTGACTCATTTAAGAGCCCAAGATTGCTGCAGTCTCCCCGCTCTTCACTGAAAAAAGTTGCAACAACAGACTTGGTGGGTGCTGGGAAAGAATTCCTACAAGCAAATTATACCCTTGCTAATGGTGAAACATGGGAGGCACTCCAACATCCTAGTTAATGCCAAAACAATAGCCTGGGATGCAGGAGGGTGCTCAGCAGCTGGAGCTGTCCCCCACAGGAACCCTTGACATTTGGAGCTTTTAGAGTTCCAACATCTTGTTACAGTTTGATCTTCCCGACAACTGTGAGAGTTGACCAATTTCACCATGTTCCTCACTTTGGCTATAAACACAGCAACAAACAAACTGGCAGCAGGGCATGGGCTGCACGGTCCTACTCGAGTCCATACCAATAAAGTGTTAGCACAGTGCCAGATGTGCTCACCAGGGCCAGCAAACATCCTCCTCTACAATTCTCACGCGTTCACAGGCTAATACAGGCCAGTGACCTTTCTTGATAGGAAGCCTGGACATAGCCACTCTATTTTTGTGGGGGGCAGGGAGTTAATCTGTTTGAACAATGAGCTCAACAGCGTTCACGACCACAGGACAACCACTTTATTTATTAATAGAGATGGAGTCATCGTTTCCAAACACTTAGAGTGGCCCATCCCGTTTCCAGCTTCTGTCAAATCCCACAGTAGGGGACAACAAGTTTGATGTGGCAGACAATCTCAGTTTCTAAAAGTGCAGTCAAACATGACACTGGCCTGTTTGTCAACATGGCCACTCCTCATTTAGAAAATCTTGATCCAGATTCTGAAATATAACCTCATAGGTTCACAGCCAGCTGCAGAAGTCACTGGGCAAAACCTG
Source organism: Urocynchramus pylzowi (assembly GCA_013397555.1). Taxonomy (NCBI): domain Eukaryota; kingdom Metazoa; phylum Chordata; class Aves; order Passeriformes; family Fringillidae; genus Urocynchramus; species Urocynchramus pylzowi. The sequence continues at coordinate 155,187 of VZRH01006601.1, forward strand.
GAGCCACTGTTACATGAATGGCCAAACTAGGTACTGGTAGTGACCATTTATGGTGTCAAAACACAATCACACCTCTTCATACCTATTATTTCCCCTATTCTCTGCACATGGAGGAAGCCAGAGTTTCCACAAGGGTTACAGACACTTATGATGAATGCAACAACATCCTCAACCTGCTGGATCAGCTCCAACACTCCTGACAGCTCTCACCTCTGCTTTTGTCCCAGGTTGCTGGGCATTGTTATCCTAATTACTTGATAACAATTAATATTGTTATCAAGTAATTAGGACCAATCCTCAGTCCAGATCATTGGTGAACAGTCAACAACTACAACATATACTAAAACTCTACCCATTTAAGACAGGTTAAGAAAAAGGTACAACAGCTGCTCTTAAGTTTCTTTTAATCTATTTCTAATAACTAGTTGAGGACTCTCAGAACCACTGTTCAAAGAGACTTTGCACACTTTTCATACCACATGCCTCATCTCAGACAGCAGTAGGGGTGCCACCTGCTTACTCTGTGCCTCTTTCATAGAATGCAAGTAATCACCAAAGCTGTTAACTGACTATAGCAGCAGTTTCCCATTTGACACAGGATGTGCAGTATTCCTACTGCAATAGTCCATTTCACAACCAGCAGCATTCAGGGAAAGTCTAAAAACTTTCATATTCAGGACCATATTCACCTTGAGGGCTTCTACACACAAATGATCTTGCCAAGAATGGAGCACTCTGTCCATAAAACCTCCTTGCCTGGGCTGATGGCCAAATCAGAAAATAACCACTGGAGTGAAGGAGAGAGAAATCTTTCACAAAGAAGCACTGTTAACTTTCTATGTTGTACTGAGTACTTTTAAGCATCTGGAGATAGGAGAGCTGTCTTTACAATCAGACTCTCATCAAAGAAAATGAAAATCTCTGATGGACTGTGTCAAAATGATCAGCATACTGCCTTCTCTTTGATATGATAACCTTTAAAGAGCAGTAGTCCTGCCCTGAAAATTTCTGAGCCATTTCTACTCTTTTACATGTAATTTATAGAGACGTGTTATTCCAAATTAGAGCAGCCCAGTGGACAATACTCCTCAAAAGCTGCGTCCCCTAAATATTGCAAGACTCATTCTTGCAATCTCAGAACTGTCCTTTCTTGGACCAGCAAACACAAAGTGATGGATAAAAAAGGACTTAATTCAGCTTTTTTTCAGAGACAAAGCAAAGCAAAACTTAAGTAAGAATAGAAACTTTAACAAAAGAAAGTAGAAATGGTGGATTAGCTTCCAAGCTATTAAGAATCCCTTGGTTTCAAAACTGTAGCATTTTCAAGCTACCACAGACTAGTTTCTAGAAGTTCCTTGGAACATGCAACATCACTGAAAGAGAGCTCATCCTGTAGCTGTATTTCAAACACAAAAAAAGCAAACCCAAAAAGACCCAAACAAACAAAAAGCCATTTTGCGCTTGGGACAGATCACAGTGACTTAAAAACAGCAGGTGATATTCAGCACAGTTCTCAGCAAGGTCTTCCCATTACCATCTCAGCTGCAGTTGGTGTCTATGAACACCAACCACCTTTCCCAGCGTGGTGCACGTCAGAAATCCCAGCTGACAGTGTCACAGGGCTGCCTAGCACACAGAGCAGAGCTCCTGCCCCATCTGTTTCAACACAGCCACGTCTCTCTACACTTTCTCAGCAGCCCTGACTGCCCCTTTTCCCATGCACATCCCAGCTCTGACAGTCTTCACCTTGCACCAGCACGTGACTGAGCTCCACGCCTGCCTGGATCATTTGTTTGGGTATCATTAGATTGCCCTGACTGAAAGCCCTAATGAGGTGCTGACTCCATCATCCAATCAGTTGTCTGAGCCCAAATGCATCCCATGGGACACCAGAAAAGACTGATGCAAGAATTCCAAGTGATGTGTAACATGAAAGGGCGCCATTCGCGTCGCCAGGACTCACAGCCTGTCAGCATGGCCATTAGAAATCCGGGGCTACACAGATTTATAATTCAACCCTCCCACACACAGAACTTGCTCCAGACTGAAACTTGGCACAAAATTCAGTCCCAGGAGGGTGTTAAAAAAATAACCTATTCAACGGTTTCCGTCCCATGGCTTCAGCTCACAGCCATTTAAATAATGGCAATTTCTCATTTCTCTTTTTAACTGAGGAAATCCAATATAAAACACCAGATTTACATAACACTGCAGTCGTGATACAAGCTGGCAACAAACCCAGAGAGAAGGCTGCCAGAGCCATTCTGTCATTCTCTTTTGGTGAATTTCTCCATTTGGATTCAGTTTAATGGAATGATTTTTATTAGGTCTAGCTGACATCACATGTAACCTGCAAATCCCACCTCCACACTGGCCAGGCATATTGCCCTAGCTTTGTCCAAATTGTGTGCTGGTTAGAAGGGGACAAGCCCTCCTGTGGTCACAGCAGCCTCCCACTTGTGCTGCCACTGTTAGTTCTTTGCTGCAAACTCTGCTGGATGATTTTAGAGGACAGTAATTAGCTTCCTATTGAGCTGCAAAAGACTGACTGGACAAGGAATGGACAAAACAAAGAAGGGAACTGATGCAAGCCAAAAGCAATTTGTCAGTAGAGCCTTTGATTTGATCAGAGATTTTTCCAACAACTACCACACCTGCTTCCAGGGAAAAACACAGAGCCAAGCTTTCTGCGGCTGCAATTCTTTCTCCACCAGGTATTTAAATTCCTACAGGATTATCTGTAATCTCGAGTTTGTCAGTGGAAAAAAAAAATTTCCAAGTTGATGCAATGCCACAAAAACTTATTAAATACACAGGACCTCAGATAGTCTGCAGCAAATCACTGCAGTGAGAACAAGCCCTCTGCTCCACCACCGCTCGGACAGAGAGGCTGTGATTGCACATGTGGGACAAGTAGGAGCTTGTCACCCCAAACCAGATCATCTTCTGGGTGGGCTACTGGCTCCCATCTCACCCACCAGCCACCACTCCTGCTTTCCCACAGCACACCTGAGACACAGCCCCTTCTGCCTCGCACCAGCTGGAGGATAGGGCACATTAAAATTATCATCAAGGCATCTGAACATGCTTTTCTTACTTGTTATATAAGTAAATAAGTAGACCAACTATAAAATTCTATGATAAAAAAAGGAAGATTTGTATCAGTGGTCAAGCCCAAGGCATCTTTCCTGTTCTTTAGAGAGTTACTGACTTAAAGGTACCTCAAACCAGTTTGAACCCTCTGCTGCTGTCAGCAAAGCTGCTACAAGGTCTTCTGGCAGCCGATGTCAAAATGCTTCTTCTAGAATGTGGTCGTTGGTCTAAATTGCCATTGTTGCACTGACTCTCCACATTTACTAAACCATCTTCCCTAAGGCCAGCCTCTGAGGTCCACAGTCCAGCTGTAAAAACCCTTCTGCTTTTCTGAGAACTACATATACAATAATTCTCTCAAACAGGGAAATTCTCTTAAACTGAGCCCAAAGGACCACCTGAGTTTTCAAAACAGAAAAGAAAATGGGGCCAGCATGTGCAGGACACCTTCTTCTCCAACAGCTGCAGTTTTCTCATACCTTGTCCTTTAATTCCAAAGGGGGGTACAAAGTCCCTGATACGTGCCCATTTCCTGAAGGAATCATCCAAGAACATTGGTGCCGGCTTCGAGAACCTAAGAAAACCAAAATGAGAAAGAAATTAACTCCTGAACTAGGAAGGATAAACTTCTGCAGGAATGTTGAGAGAATCCATACCTAAATGCTGATTCTACATTGTCACTGGCAACAGGGCAATGTGGAAGATTTTACTTTTACCCAAAGATGACTGCAGCGAAACAAACCTGCCAGAATTTGTGCCACAAGGACACTCAAATCACTCAAGTCGTGAACCTAGCAATCACTTCCACTCAACAATTTAAAACTGCCCCAGTGCTGTTTGGCTATTAATTTAGCTACAATAAATTGTAAATTGCAAGCAGGGTTTAGGCACTTTGACTTCCAGCTTTGTGAGCCCAAGCCAGTTCATGTGCTGCCTGTGTGAGTGTGTGAGGGGTCTGCTTTGGCCTCACTCATGCACATACGCAGCAGCTATCACCACACAGGCAAGAAAACAGCTCAGGAGATCAAGAAACAGCTTGTAGTTTATAGAGAAAGGAAATGGAAATTCAGTGCCTTCTTCAGCATTCATTAACACATAAATGATTCAAGAGAAGTTCCTGCCAAACCAAACAGTTATGATCTATCCAGAATCCCTTATAAAAGAGAGACCTAGTCCTTCTTAACCATGTCATTATGGAAATACATTATCCTAATTATACCCTCAACACACAAACACAGCAGCTAGTAAAAATTTGTCTCTTCTAGAAATGATTACTACAGTGGCCAGAGAAAAGGAAACAATTAGCAAATACAGAAACATTAACTTCCATATGGGACCATTTCTGAGTGTATCAAGTATACTACAAAGTATGCTAATGCTATTAGAAATCTGTTCATTCAATCACATCAAAACAGTAGCAGAGATGTTCTGGATCAAAATCAATCCCACCATGAAGAAGAATGTACTACATGTTCAGAGTCAGAGAAAACACCTCCACTACAAGCAAGGTACATGCCCCTGAAACAGATCCAGCTTAGCCAACCTACACATGGGAGCAGGACAGATGTAACCCATGGGTTTAGCTCTCCCTTCAGGCTGTTTCTGTACTCAGCATGCAACTCTTACTGCAGTCAGGTAACCCTTGAACTACCTGATTTAGGATAAACTCATCTACACTATGCCACAGCCAGGTACAGAGCAACAGTTTCAAACAGCAGCACAGTGAGGAAAAGATGGAATGAAATCTAAATTATAAACTGATCAAAGTGAAGTCCTATCATAGATGCCCATTAAATCACAGATGCAGAAATCTATGGAAAGGGGAAAGAGACCAAGAGAATTTAACAAAACAAGAAGACTCAGATTCACCCATGCATACTGCTTCACATCCACTCACGCAATCTTTAATAAGATCATCTATAGCCATAAAAGCAAGATGCACAGATGACATGGCTGATCTAGAAGGAAAGGAATGTTTTTTCCAGAGCTGAGAATACAAAAGTGTATATATAACTTTATCTAGGAAAAGGTGGGGGAGGTATGTTAGATATATTAGAGCCTTTGAAGCTTTTAAGTAAAAACACCCCACAGGCCTATTTAAAAACAAATAAAGAACAATAAAGTATTAACTGTAACACATTTACTCTGAAAATATCCTAAAAGCTTCAATAACCTGACAAATTAGTTCAATGTTTTCTCACACATCTTGGTGCACCAAAATATCATTATTATGATTCCTGGGGGGTCTCCAGGGATCACCTCCACCTCCTTTCAGCATCAATAGGAGGAATCTTTGCAGGTTGGTCATGCAATACAAGAGCTTTTATAAGCTGAAGGGTTACAGCATAGATGCTCACAGCCCTTCCTTTATAGCCAAACCCTGAATTCTCAGCAGAAGTCAGGTCCCACAGAGCAGCTGTAGTGAAGGATGACAGCATTACCTGGGCTCACCAGTACCTTGGGGCTGCTTTGTAAGGTCACCAAGCTGCTCTGGTTGCTGCTGTGACATGCAGTCTCCAAATGCATATATGAGCAGGTTTTATTCTCTTCTCAAGAAAAAAGAGGATTCAAGAGGTGCAGTGTAAATAAAACCTTTGCCAGCCCAGTTCACCTGTTCAAAAGCACTGCATGAGAAAGAAGGTAGAGGGTATAAGGTCAGGCCTAACTCAGAAGCTGGTGCTATTTATACATGCAAATAACTGGCCTCTTTGCAAGTGATACACCTGGAAAAGACAATTTACAGTAGTCTCATGTGGAGTAAGGAGTGCCTGTCCCTAATGCAGATTTCCATTTACAAAAGGTACCTAGTAAAACCAGGAGGGAAGTCAGATCCTCCTAAGACTCCCTGGATCCCAGGGGAGTCCCCAAAATCAGCTGAAGCTCAAGGCATGGCTGATTTAATGCTCTATGGTATCACTTCTGCATGCAACAAACAGGGCACCAAAGTGATGCCAAAGAAAGAGTGAAATGATCATTGGCCCTTTTATTGTATTTGCTGCAAATAAATGTAGGGATTTTTCTAGCAAAGAACATAATAGCCTTAGACTAGCTACTATGATTTGGTAATATTTAATACTCCTGTATACAGGGTCGGAGAAATGGACTTTTAACTCATACTTTTGCTTCATTTAAGAAGGAGGAAGAACAGTTTTGGGGAAATATTATATCCATATGGGGGAAAAAAGGGAGCAAGTTAGAAGATATTTTTCTCCCAAAAATCTTGAAAGCAATTCCATTTTGGAATATTAAGAAATGCTGTAAGCTCATGTGCTTTGCCACCTCAATAAATCAGAGCAAGCCAGAGCTGATGTCCAGCAGTGACAGGGAAATGCTGTCTGCCAGACTCTCCAGGAGCATGGCTGTTCTGTCTCAGCTCTGAACTGCATCTGGTGGATTCCAGGACCCTTCAGGAAATATCAGGATTTGCCTCAAACAGGCCATGGGAATGCTCTCTGCAGAGCACCTAAAATACATTCCAAGGAATGCATGGGAGTTTGTCAAACAGAAAAAGCAAATGTTTCTGAATGATGTTAGAACTCTGCATGTGCTGAGCAGCTCGGTATGGGATGCTGCATTTTGCCTGTCACAGCTGCCCAAAGGCAGGTTGGCTTCACTGGCAGCCACAGCTCCAGACCCAAAACAGGTTTGTGCCCCTTCAGAAAATGGCACAGAAAGTGAAAAGTTTCAATTTTTCAGTTTTAAATTTTAAGCACTTCCTCTCTACTCCACTCCAAATTCCAGAACAGACATACTGCAATCTCATTGCACATGACAGCCTAAAAAGTTGATGAATTTGGCTGCTTGTGGCACACACTTATGACCTGTGTAATTTGAGAGAGAAATGCCAAGGATCTAAAATCTCTAGTTTGAATGGCATACCCTACTAAAAACACAAATGACATCTAAATGGACTAAATGCTTGACACGATAATTGTGAGGTACAAAACAAACCTCTTCCCATTCTCAAGTCTGAATTCCTCATACAAAGACAGTAATAAAATCTCTAACAATTTGTCACCACGCACAGCAAAAGGAAGCAAACGTTCTGCCAGGAACTGTTCTTAAACAGGAATCTATAATCACACAAAAATGTGATGCATATTTGTGCCTATGGGACTCTGGCTTATGTGACAAAACATTGCAGGGAGTTCTTTCCTCCCTGACAAGAAGAGTTGTGACCCCAAAGCATTTCTGAAGGCTGAGCTAGCTTGCCAGAAGCTCCCCAGCCAAGTTTTTCAGCCATTCCATTTTGTCCCTGATACTGAGACCACTTCACAGCTACTCCTCTTCGATGAGCACTGAAGTACTCAGCATAAGCAGCACTAACTTCCCAAAGTATCCTGCAGTTGCTATGCAAGGTGGCTATGGGAGAATTTTAGACATTGAATCTTGACTAGAATCTGCTCCCTACTCCTTATCTGCTTCTTTCCAGGCAATTAATACATAAATGTGTAGAAGAGAAAAAGCTACATCTCAGAGAAAGTTAAATAAATAAACTGATTTATGTGTCTTTGGCTTCAACAAGGAGGGATGAAGAAAAGGTCAAGTTCCTGAATGAGTAAAGGAGAAGACAGCATCACATTTCTAAGGAACCACAACACCAAGGAAAGGCAGACTGGCAGCCACTAAGCTCCACTGTGAGCTTATATTTCAGATATTCCCTTTTTTTAAAACATCCTCCTTTAAGCTGACCCGTGCTTTTGTTTATTCTTTAATTAAGGAGAATCAGTAGTGCTGGAAAACTGAAAGCTGAAAGAAAAAAAGCCCAGACAGTGCTAGAACCGAGTGCTGTGCAGAACCTGAACGCTGCATTTGCACAGGGGCAGGAACCGCTTCTTTCTCTTCTTTTAAACCACACATAAATTATTTATTTGTTCTGGCTTGACTTCTGTCTTCTGGTTGCCAATGATCAAAAGCATCCATGGTAGACAGAAGGCACAAAGCCTACCAATGTTATTAATTAAATACAAACTGAAGCCCTTGAGTGCTGAATCATTAGCCCTGACACAGACATTTATGGAGAGAAAGAAACTAAACTAACCTTTTCCTTTTTCCTTACTGAGACCTAGAGGTATGCTGTCTTCCTTGCCTCCCTTCTCTGGGGAGCAGCATGGTGTGACAGCATAGGAATGAGGAGGTTTGTGACATCCTGATTTTACATTTCTTATTGACATTAATCCTCTGTCAAAAATCCAAGCAGCTCAAAGATTCCTCAAGGAGCTGAAAATTTTAAGAAACCGGATTAATAAGGATTAACCCCATCCTATAACCAACACATTACTTTTCCTATACCAGCAAACAAACCCAAAAAAAAAAAAAAAGATGGCTGCAAGAAGAATATCTTCAAAAGCACAGATCAGGCCACAATTAAGTTGATCTTAACAAACTGCTGAAGTCTAAATAAAATAATATGGTAAAGAGAACTTAGCACTGAGGAATGGCTGGTCAGAGCACCCTACCAGTGCCATTTGAGACCACCTAACTCTTTAGAAGAGGGTGTGAGCCACAGATCCCCACCCATCTTCTCCCCTGCTCTCTGTGCCTACAGACCCTGGAGTGTATCTGCAGCTGTCTCAGGCTGCAAAGCTCTCAGCTACTTGGCCACCCCCCACACTGACACCACTGAATTACACAGCAGAACAGAGCTCTGCAGTAAATGTCACCACCACTCCAAAAAGATGACTTTGAACAGGCTTTATTCCATAAGCAAAGGAAAGGGCAGGCAAAAATCAACTGAACCCAAACCCCACAGGCCATGTAGCAGTTATCCCTGCCTACTTCCCTGTGAATGATTGCTTTGTACCTTTGAGGCACTCTGGAACATCTTCAGCCTTCTTGCCCTCTGCTCTCCATCACCTAGGAGGTTGTTTAAACTCATCAGTGCAGCCCTTTTCTCATTTTCTCATTGCTCTATTTAGAGCTGGACCAGCTGCTCCAAGATGTATCTTAAAAGGCTCCCATCCTCTGCACTGTGGCTCATACAAAGGACATTATTACACTCTTGCAGGAAAGATAAACATCCTATCATGAATGAAAAATGTAACTATTACAGCTGTAAAACCTGTTAAATACTCTACTTTATTCAAGATCAGAAAGCATCAACTCAAGGACTATGTCCAATTCTGGGCCTCATGTGAAAAACATGAACAGAAAAAAGGCCATAGGAGACTCTGAAAAACATCTAAGGTCTAGAAAACATGATGTCTGAGGAAAGCTAGAAAAAAAATTACTTTGTTTAGTATAGAAAAAACTGGAAGAGTACATGATAAATATTACAAGGCTGCTGCAAAAGAGGAAGATAAAATCTCTGTATCCCTGGTAAAGAGAAGTGGTAACACCAGTCCTAAAATGCAGCATAGAAAACTTAATCATTTTAAAAAAAAATGTTTCTTATGCTTAGGATCATTACACATTGAAATCTACTGTCTGGACATGGATTACAGAACTCACGTCAACTACACCATTTTCTGATTTGATTGTATTATTTTGAACAAGTTTATATCTATTAAACACCAGTTAGCCATAGCTGTGCCTACTTTTCAGAGGGAAATGCAAATAGATGATCTTTTGAAGTTCTGCACAGGTCTATTTCACCTAAAGCCACTTTCATACTGGGCTAACATTGCTAGGAGGTGATCAGCTAGCCAAGCTACGGTCTGCTGTAGCTGGGAACCAAGAGCTGCCCTTCAGACTCCTTGCACTTCTTAAGCATTTGTCTTCATATATGGTAATCAAATTTCAGTACAATCACTGCAGATAAGCAGCACATGGATTTTCCAGTCTGCTGCCTGCCAAGAGTGCTTTCTGTTTGTACCCTGCACCTTTGTGATAAACAGGAAGACACGTAAAGTTTAACCTTTCTGCAGTCATTAATGTCTTGGGCTTATGGCACCACCAAGGCACAAAATCAAAGAATGATTTAACATTGGCTCAGTCCCTCCTGCTCACTGACTGTGTTCTGACATGCATAAAGTCCAACAAAGTGTCCTGAGCAGCTTACCCACATAATGCAATTAGTCATGGGGACTGGAAAAGTTTTCAGATAAACTAAATATTAAAGACAAGAAGAAATCAGTTTGCCTGCTCTGATGAAATCCTCACACTTTCCTCCTGATTCTCCAAACATTTCAGACAAAAAACACACATGCATGCACAAAAATAACAAGAAGCTTGGTTTAAAGGTTGGTTTCCTCTTGGGGAAAAAAAAAAAAAAAAAACAAAAAACCAAACCAATCCAAAAAACTATAAAATTCAGACCAGGCAGAAACTTTGTCCTGACCTGCCTCATGCAGCAGCTTATAAGACAACATGCAAAATTTGTCATTGTTCACAAAACTCTCTAATACCAAAACACAATTATGCAAGGGTGAAAAGCTAACTTCTCAACACCACAAGGTTCTGTTAGTTTAAAAACCAGTCTTCTAACATCATTTCAATGTCATAGCTTGTTTCTCATGTATTATTGTCAATGATGCAAGATTGAATTACAGCTCATTCTTCCTACAAAAAGCCAGGTGGGGGGGTTCAAGAACTCTGAGGGAGCACTGAGCCAAATAGATGAGATTATGTGGTATTTGGAAACATGATGAAGGTGAGCAAAAGCAGACTGCAATTACTGCCTGGCTTTCCAAAGCCGCCTGTGCAAACAAAAAACGAGATGAAGAGGGAAGGTGAAAGGTCCAATACTTCTCCCAAGAAGAAAGAGTTAGCTCCCATAGAAGATGCCAGCCAGCAACTCTGCCAGTTGGCCAGACTTTAGCACAATTATGCTCCTGTTAATACTCTGCTGGAACAGGAAGGGGATTGTGCTTTCTAATGAAGCCCAATTGGAGAGCAGTCCTGTAGGGTCTGCTGCTGCTCAACACTGCACTCCCAAAAGGCAGGGTATCCAGGGGATCTCTTTTTTTCTGGTGAAGATCTAACTCATTCCGAAAGACTGCAGAGGATGGGCACAGTTCCCAGCACGGACCTGTTGTCTTTCATCACACTAATTAACCAGTCTGTTAAAGGCAGTGACTGCACATTACTTTTATAAAGCCAACTTAATGTTCTCTTTATCCTTCCTGCAGAGAGAAGTTAATCCCTGTCATTGCCACTCACTGCTCATTCTTGCCACCACTGGCCATGTCTGACTGTCCTGAGCTGCCAGTAGTGTTATGGTGGAGCACAACAAATTGCACTTCTCTGTTTCAAAAGCCTCTGACCTCATTTTCTCCTACCACATTATTTAATGTATATGCTTATCTTGAGGTTATCCAACTGTCTCAGACCAATCTTCAGATTTCAAATCATTGGAGGGAATAGTAAAATTTTGAGTGGCCTTCATTCATTACTTCACAAGTAATTATGTCTCTGCAGGAGGAATCTGGAACACTCAATGCTGTAAAGAAATTGGTATATATGTAGGGTAAGGACAAAGACAAAAAAGAGCCTTCCACCATCAGCTAAACCAAAAATGCACATATTGCTCAGCACAGCCAAGCACAGAGCTGATGTGACTGCTCTGTTGATGTACAGCACAGGGGATGTGGCACAGAAGGGAAAGAGCTGTTGAAGCTGATGAACAACTAAGCACAACATGAGTGTGACTTGATCCTGATACAACCAGCTGAAGACAAAAAAAAGCTCATCAATGTTTAAAAAAATCCAGAACAGCTTTGTTATGGAAGCTAATGAAAACAGGAAATTACAAAACAAATTACTTGATGTGAAGCTTGGTCGTTTTATGAAAGAGGTTGTATGATTTGGTGTCTGCATAGACAGAAGACTGGACTTCATAATTAATTCCATTTCTGAATGCCTGATGTTCCTTCACCTCTGGCCCATTGCTCTTATCCAGGTCAAAAATCCACTGGGGGCAAAAGTTCCCTGCATAAGTCTTACAGGAGTGAGGAGTGAGAGAAGAAATGTCAATGTTTCAATAATTGTGACTGAAACAGATGGGTTTATCTGAGTGAAAATAGTCTTTAGTTTTTTCAAGGCTCATACACTTCTGGAATGACCAATGCCATTTTAGAAGCTAGACAAAAAATTCCTATTAACACAATATGAAAAATGTTAGTCTTTTCTGGAATACACATGGAATTAACAGAAGTCTTGTGAGCTCTTCTGATTTTCTTACACACAGGGCAATATTCTGAAAAGTTCTACAGGACACAGTTCCTCATATCATACTCCTGGGAGAATCTCAGGAGTTAAATAAATCCCACAGCAAATAAAAAAATATTTTTCTAGACTTATAGTTGGAAATGAGACCTCAATAACTAATAAATGCTCAGAAACCTGAGGAGGAATAAAAATACCCCATTATTTATCAACTGCGTGAATTTTCTGTCCTGACTCATTATTACTGACTATTTGCAGGTTGAAATTCTCATCAGTGCAACTCCCTACAGTGACTTTAAGGTGATCCAGAGAAGGTTCCCCAATGAAAAGGCAGGCAAGGGACAAGCTTGCTTTCACACACCAACAGGAAATGAGAGGAAAACAGTAAATGTGAGGGGAAAAAGTCTGCAGAAGTTATTGCTCTGACAGCTGCCTACAGCGCACAAGGCAGGCAGACAATTAAATGCAAAGAAACAAAGACTAGAAGTGAATCTTCTTTGCACACCACAAATTGATGCTCAAAGACAATTGTACAGATGTTTCTTACAATTTTTGTCTGTTATTTTCAAAAGATTTTTTTTAAAGTTATCAAAATGTGCATTTCATGTGAGAAAATGGTATAGCAATGACCATACCAAATCAGGTCTGCAGTTCATTTGAGAAAACAGGAAGATATGAACTAGAAATGAGAACAAAATTTGCAGTGGAAACAAGAAGGGACTGAAAGCATAGGAAGTGTTGGGCAAGCATAGGAGATGCTGGGCAAGCACAGTTCTCCCCAGACACCTTGAAACTGGACAATGCTTTTTGGCTGAAATCCATACCATGGCTTGCACCATTCAGCAGTTGGACATCATAACTTAAAAAACAGTGAGAGTGGAAACGTTCTCTATTGCACAAATTCCTAAGGCCTAAACAATTTAGCTTGTCATGCTCCTTCTTGTAGGAAGTTGTTCAAGGAGCAGTTATGTGATTTTCAAGCTTGCCAAGAAGTCAAAGCAGCATCATTCATCCAACCAGAGAATAAGCTTTTTTCTTCTATTAGGTGAAACGGGATAATGTAGCTTCAAGTGCCATCTCCTAGGTACAGCCACCAGATGTGCATTTGTAGAATGCACACAAAAAAACCCCAAACATTACTATCAGAATAATTTCACTTGCTGAAAAACAATTACAGATAGATCACAAAGCTGCTATTAATGAGATCCATATCAATCTCAATGGGAAAAATTCCAGATGCATTTCTGTTTCTCTGCTGCACAATAGACTTCACATTGTAGTGTAGGACAAAGTGGGGGCAGCCAGTTGTTATTATTTAAGATTCAGACAGAGGCTTTTTTATTCCTTTAACCAGATGCAAAAACCTCCAAGGATTTCACTGAAAGCCTGAACAAAATAAAAAAGCCAAAAGCCCAAGTGGAAAGAGTGTTTCCAGAGGGACCTATCCCCCTAGGTGCCAGAAGGTACTTCTGTAACTGGAGATAATGCTTGATAGGGTTGACATGGACCTCATGTCCAGTTTAATGTAATTTTCTGGCTCTTCTGTCACCTTATGAATTCCAGCCCTTAGCCTAAGAGTGGTGATCTGTAAAGCAACATGCCTTAAAATCTTCCAGATAATATCAGCACTATTTAATATACAACTCTCCCCTTTGGTCCCATGGTTCTAAAAATAAACAAGTATTTTAACAAAACAAGGGTAAGACTCTGAGCTTGTAAAACCTCTTTCTAGGTACTGTTTCCAGAGATAAGGCACAGAGACTGCACATGGAAGAGTTTCCATGCAAGAGGCCACCTGACAAAACCAAAAGGATTTACTGACTCACAGAGCAAGTGGGTGCTGTGGAGAAAGCTGCAAACAGCGCCAGCACAGACAGCTACATCCTTTCCTCATCATCCCACACAGAAAGTGTCTGGCTTGGGTTAGAGATTAGGCAGGGAAAAGAGACTGGAGGTGACACTTGACTGCTCTGATGAAGAACCACAAATCATGTGGACTTCTCCTGTCCTACCTGAAAAACAGGTGTGAAAAATAAGGCCTGTCCTTCCAGCCAGCACACTCACTGGCCTCGTCCAGCCAGGGCCCTTTGTTCTGCTGTGTCCCCACGTCCAAACTCATCACACATCTGGCAAGAGACCACACAGCAACCAACAGTACCCACAGCAGCAACTTCAAGGACTCTGCCAAGAGGCTTGATGGGTACCTGAAGCACAAGGTATGCTCTTAAAAGCCTGTCCTCTAAGATGCTGTAAATCTCCTGGAAGAACTGATATCCTCCCTGACTCACTAATCAAAGCATAGACACCCTCCCAGTTCTTATTTCTCTACTTGAAGAATGGTACAGCAGTCCTCCTCATTCCAGGAATGGAGTTTTTCAATGAGATAGTTCATTTTAACAAGTTCCCACAAGAAAAAAATGCAGAAAAAAGGATGCTGCTGGATTATGCATTTGAGATTTATGTAAGTCACTGAAACAAATACTAAATATTATTAGCTACTAAAGGAAATGGTTATGGTGTAGATGAGTGGATAAAAACCTCACACAAATATGCCTTCTGTTTCAGTATCCTTGATAGAGAAAGCACTTCTCCTACAGCTGTGGGAAAGAAAACAAGACACAACGGCTGAAGTTAAAATTACACATCTTTGGCTGTTATCAAAGGGAGCTGTAGCACATGGACAAAGTGCAGTCTGCGTGATTCCAATTCCAAACCAGAGAAATGCTGCAGGCGTATTCATCATCGACATTTGTATTTGCTCCTGAATATTACAAAGAGCAGTGAACATTGCTGATCCACTACTTTTGTCCCAGTAGCGACGTTTAATTGCGTCAACTGCATTCAGCCTTTGTAGAAAGCATCAATAAATTCACTCCTACAATTGATACTCTTCCAGTGACCCCCTCAGGCAAACCAACATGAAGCAGCTCCAATGTGCAGCACTGCCAGCTGACACAGAAATCCTGCCACACCCGGGAGTTTTCCATACCCTTAGAGTGTGGGTGGAACAAAGTACAGAGAGTAACTCAGCATCTCCATTAATCCACCAGGGAGACACAAAAGAATCACAGAATCGTTTAGGTTGGAAAAGTCCTCTAAGATTGAGTCCAACCATTAACCCAGCTTTCCCAAGGCCATCTCTAAACCATGTCCCCAAGTGACACATCTAAATGTCCTTTAGCTGCCTCTAGGGATGGTGACTCCACTACCTCTCTAGGCAGCCTGTTTCACTGCTTGATTTTGGTGGAGATTATTATTTGGAAATAATTTTGGATATTATTTTCCTAATATCCAATCTAAACCTTCCCTGGCACAACTTGAGGCCATTTCCTCTTATCCTGCAGAAGAGGATGCCCACCACACTAGAACATCCTTTCAGTCTCTCATCCCGTAGAGAGTGATGAGGTTCCCTCTGAGCCTTCTTTTTTCTGGGCTAAATACCCCCAGCTCCCTCAGCAGCTCCTCACAGAACTTGTGCTCTAGAGCCTCCACCAGCTAGTCTCTGCCTCAGCCTGGAATTCAGTCTATTCACTGTATTTTCTTAACATCATCCAGTTTTGGGGTTTTTTTCTCATTCTTTTGTTTGCCTACTTATGTTTGTCTAACCACTTAGATGGCACTCCACAAACAACTACTCTTAATTTACATCTGTCATAGAGAAGGTGTTCTGTGTTTTCTTTCCACTTCTTAAAAGTATTAAACTTTTCACCACAGACATTTTGGAAGCAGACACGCTTGGTGTGACAGGGCAAGAAATCTCTCCATTAAAGTGACAAATTGCAGTCATTTTGTTCTCATTTAATCTTACTTTTAACGAAACAATCACCTTCTTAAGAAAAACTGAAAAAAGGCATGAAAACTCTCAGCCTGTAAAGTAAAAGCTTTGAAATCTACTGGCAAAGACAACGAAGACCATAATGTAAATGATGAGTAATCTTAATCACCAGCTATTTCTAATATCTTTTTGTCTTAAGTACCTCTACCCTCCAATAAATCAACAAATGCTCAGTCGCTTCTTTGAACTTAGAGATGTACAATGCAACTAATAACAAGAAAGCTATGCTTCAACCCACTAAATAAATAAATAATGCCAATCAATAATAACTTTTTTTCCAAAGCTGTAAAAAAATCCTATAACATGTAGTGACTGCCCTTCAAAATTTTTCCCAAATACCTATTTTTCTAAAACTAATTTCCCCATATAACTTAGAGTAGTTTAAAAAAAGTTAAAGCCCACAACCCCATCTAACTCAGGATATTCTTAAATTTCCTTGTCTAAACAGAAAAGTTGAAGGACTACATTAGCCAAGTATCTGCTGATCTCAATGACAAGAGAAATAGCAGATTTGCATTAGCCAGCAAAATAGCAATGCTGTTGGCCAAAAGGAGAACTTCCCACAAGTATTTATGGGTGCTTTTTGGGCAAGTGTTCAAACAGCCAGCTGTGGAGTGAGAAAACAGTACAGGATCATCCCACATTATCTCCCTGCCTCTGTAACACTCATGCTCAGCCCTCCTAAACTGTACCTTTCCAGGGGACATTTTGCTTTCCCTGAGCTGCAGACTAAGTACACTTGGCTGTGACGTTCACAAGCAACACCACTATAAAACCTGCAGATTCTCACATCAGTGCTGTGTAAATGCCACTGTCTAAACCACAGGCTACAAGTGACTGAAGATTTTCAGAGACAATCACCACTTTGCTGAATTCAACAGCAACTGCGTAGTAACAGTCTTCTCAACAAATCAGGTTACTCATGTTACCACACTTGTCTTGCAGCAATTATTTCTGAGTATTCCCAGTGCATGTTTTCCCACTATGACAACCTGATACATGCTCTGCAGCAATGGTTTTCATTTTAATATCTTGGCCAGTCATGGAGTGAATCAAATTGACAGCCCCTCTGCTGATACCAAGCTTTAGAAGCAGCACAACAGGTCCATTCCCATCAATTTTTATCACCTGAACTTTAAAAAATGGTGCCCCTAGTTAAAGGGATTAGTATCTCCCTGAAAACAGGTATTAGGAATAAAAATACAAGAGCAGCTCTAACAGAAATCAGAACAGGCTGATGTGCAGGAGTATCAACAAATTGCTTCCAAACCTGCCTGGGGCCAGCACAGTTTTGGAAAATCTGTTAACACTTTGAGGGAGCTTTTGTTCCATGGCTACTTGCTTCTTTTGATACTAAGAGCATGCTGAATGTGTGCAAAGCACAAATCTGAACTAACTGCCTGCTCTACTCACAGCTACCACCCATTGAAAGCTATTGTGGACACTTCTTGAAATGCAGTGAAGAGCCTGGACTGCGGGCAGTGACCTCGAGGCACTGAGCTGTGCCAGCGCCAGCCACCAACGCCAACCCCCAGGACAGCCACAGGGATTAGAGCTGTGCTCTCCTGGTAATTACAGTTACTGCACCAGAACTAGTTGTCTCTGAGGGAGAGGAAAAAAAAAGGTGTTGCTTGATTTTTAGCTTGGGATTATTTTTTTAAGAATTCATCAGCTTGATTGCCCAGCAGTAAGGAAAATCCCACCTAACGATGCGAGTGAGACTGTGCTGGGGCAGATCAGAGTTCAAAATCTCTTTCCCAAAAATGGCAATAAATAGATGTCCAAGGTAAAGCAAGAACAGGGCAAAGAGATAAAATATTTCCTCCCTAACATTCACACAGCTTTCAAACATTTTCAGCTGAGTGGATTTCCTGAGCTTGATGTGGTTTGTCTAATCAGCAGCCCCCCTTTCCCTCCCAGCAGTGGATCCCTCCTCCAAATGTTTGTCCAGACTCCTCTGGAATTTGTACAGACAATTTGCAGCTGTCACATGCTTTGGCAAGGAATTGCCCAGGTATATGACCTGATGCACAAAGAACTGAATCTTTTTTGTTCTGATGCATGTAAGTAGAAACACATTATGCAGAAAGACTATATAAATGATTTTTCCCTTCTACCTTTTTTCCCTGTAGTAAAAGCCTAAGGTAAATTCAGTGCAGCTCAACCCGAAGACCCCCCACGAAAGATCATATCTCCTTCCAGCTGCCTTAGCAATCACATTGTTCCCTACCTCTCAATCCCTCTTTGCCCTCAAGGTCTTCCCTTATTCTGCATTTGGGATCTGATATTACCAAGCTTGAAGAAATTTTGTTTCATGCAGCTGTCATCGGGGAAGTACATTCCACCTCTGTACAACAGAAGTCTTTACATCAATGTATTATGTTCCTTATGTGTGCTCATGCTGTATCTCCTAAAGCTTCCAACTGGCTCCCCTGATGTCTACCTCAAGCCTCTTGCTCCTACCCACCAGGTGAGCACCCTCTCCTTTTTGGCCTGGCAGACCACTCAGCAACATCTAAATTGGGAAGTACTGCAGGTGGTATTGCCTCTCCCATCTCATAAGGAGTCCAGCTGCCTCCTGTGTTCACAGAGGACATCTCTCCAAAGATGCTTCTGGCTGTTAAGATAGCTAGGAAGTTTCAGATTTATGGCCTATGACTGAAAAGCTCTCTCTGCACATTGTAGCTCCTGACCATGACAAATTCCAGGGAAGGACATGGACTTGCTGGAGCGAGAGAAGGGCCACAAGGATGATAGAGGGCTGGAGTGTTCAAGGATAGGCTGGATGAGGCTTGGATCAGCCTGGTCTAGTGGAAGGTGTCCCTGCCCATGTAGGGTGAGTAGAACTAGATGATCTTTAAGGTCCCTTCCAACCCAAACCATTGTATCTGTATAGGAGTGAAGGGCCATACACATACAGTAAACCTCAGCTGCTTTCTGGAAACCAGGCACATGCACAGAAACCATGGCACACTCAGGAAATGGTCTGGGCTTCCAGCTGGTGAAAAACATGAAGTCACTACATCCACAGACTGCACTGAATAAGAAACAGCAATTATGGCAGCTACCAACTGCTTCAAGAGATCCTCTCCTGCTCTTTTGAGAGGGCCAATGTCTTCAGCAGCTGCACACAAGGAGTCAAACATCAGCTTTCAAAAAGACTTATTTCCTTAGGAGATGAGGTCTGTCCAGACACAAATGACAAAGAGCCACATTCCTCCTCTTCAGCTTCAGCTAGCGTGGGAATGCAGCTCAGACACAAGAAAACTTCCTCTGTAGCAATGTCCTGCAGCTGTCAAAGAACTAGCATGTGAACAAGTCAGGCACAGGAAGAAGAGAAGTGCTACTACAGCCCTGGCCAACTGAGCAATTTCAGAGTCTCATCTGACAGCACAAAATTAGGTGACCATAGAGACACTCTCCCACTTTCTGTACAGCTTTGACTCAGACATTCACATGTTGTCCCTTTGGACCTGCAGGAACTACAGGAATACATATGCTTTGATCCAGCAATAATGACTTAAAACCCAGTCTTGTGTGGGAAGTGTTGACAAATTACCTCTGGTAGACACTGAAATCACTCAAACAATTAACTGAGATTAGATTAGTTGGTAGGTTTGGAAAAAGGCTATGAATAAGATGTGTGCAGCTGCACATGTTTTTACTCAATTAGATGACAGTAGGACATGTATTACTTCAAACATCAAGGCTACACCAAATCAGATAAGCAATCCCACCTAAAACAAAAACCAGCAACATACTTCCCACAAATGTAAAACAACTTTGTGCTAAGCCATGGTGGAATAAACTGACCAGAGACACAGTTTCTTCCTAACCCCAATCAGCTTCAAAATCAATACCCTAAAGAGCAAGCATTCACATTCTTACTTTTTTTTTTTTAAATCTACTGTAACTATAGAAGTTTTATTACTTCTATATTAGTATTAGTTTATGATGTTACATCTCTCTTTCAGATCCTGTCTCAATAAAGTGTATAACACAAGACTAGTTTGAAACATGAGCTATTTCCACTTAATTGAAAGCCAAGAAGGTTTAATATTAATGCAATTTACCACTTTTCTAACAGTCACTAAATTGTACACACCTATGGTATTTCCTCGGAAAAATAAACGCATCACATTTTTGTCCATACAAAACCTGTCCTTCCCAGACAGACATGCTATGGTTTTATTTTGGAGTAGATCAGAAATCAGATCTGAAGTAGATTTGTAGACACCCAGGTCTTCTCTACCACTACCTCATCTTAGCACGGGGTAAGAGGAAGAGCACAGGATCAGTGCCGAGCACTTTGGGCCTCCCTCTAAAGGAGGCTTTACAGAACTGGTGTGAAAGAGCTTCTGAAGGAGTGCAGTGGAAAAACACATTTTGAGAAGAGCCAGCTTGATGGTGGTAAAGGCTGTTGGCTGAAGTAACCTAAAAGACCACCAGTTTTAATTTGTCACGCTTCTTCTTCCACCCCCTCCTGTAAAGTCACATCACATCAGCTCAGCAAACATCACCGGGAAGACATAACAAGAAAAGTCATAAACACAGGATTCCACAGACAATGGGACAGGCTCTCTGGTGACTTGGACTAGAGAGTTTACTTTTTAAAATCATATTTCAGAGTCACACCTCTACAGTCTGCTTGGAACCCATCTGAGAGTAGTCCTTGAAGCTTAGCAGTGAAGCATATAAAAAGAAGACAGGGAGAACAAAACAGCTGTAAATTGAGAGGGAAAAGCAGATATAAGGCAGTATAAGGAAAGCACAATGAATTGTCATAAGTGATGCAATAGGTCACAGCAAAGAAGAAAAGGGCACTGAATTGTGAGATTCGAGCCATTACATATATAGCAAAACTCGAAATAGGTTCACACTGCATCACATTGAATTACAGGACTCGTGCTGATCTGTCATACCATGGTCACCTAGATGTTTAAAGGTCTATTTTTAACATTCCTTTTAAAGAGTTTTCCTGGTAAAGCATATTGATTGTGTTGTGGTATTTCAAGTCTATTGGCAAGTTTAGGTAATATATTTGTTTCTTTCGTTCCTGCAGCTGAAAGTCTGATTTTAATGAGAGATTGCACATTTTGGTTAGCAGCTCAATCTTTACATTCTTAAGCCTCTTTAAAATTCCTGGATATATACAGCCTAGGATGGGTGATTTAGCACTGATTAGTTTAGTGGTGTGAGAGAGACCAGAGACACTGCTTGGAGATATTTTACTGTTCTGAAGTACTGTTCTGATAGTCAGCGTATGAGGCTTGAAAGCTGAAAAATAGGAGAGCAGCTTTACAAATTGCAACGGGGAGGAGAGCTACAGCTTCAACAGATACATTCTATCCACCACCTCCCTCCTGTCGGTACAAATGAAAACAAAATACCCCTAACTTACAAAAAATACTTGCTATTGTGGGCAGAAGCATGACGAAGAATCCACCCTCCAAGCAGTTTTAGGGACAGCTTCTGTGGTAGTCAGCCTTGTGATCAATGGGGTTCTTTCTGAATGATTAGCAAGGGTGTAATTAAGGAAACCAAAGGAAGCAAGATAAGTCAAAAGATGAATGAGGCCTTTATTCACAGTATCACTGAGATGGGGCACTGGCTGTATGACAAGCAAAGGTGAGGGTCCCAGTGGGCAAGATGAACAGGAGCCAGGCAAAGGCAGCCAACAGCCCCCAGGGTGGGGACCCTTCCCTGGCTCAGCACACGGGGGCTCTGCTGCAGGGCTGGGGCACTCTGGGCTCCCCTCTACTGAGAGACACCCTGGAACAAGTCCAGCGAGCTAAGATGATTAAAGGATTGGAGCATCTGCCACGAGGGGAGGCTGAGAGAGCTGGGATTGCTCAGCCTCGAGCACAGAAGGCTCAGGGGGCTCTGATCAGTGTGCATAAACACCTGACAGGGGCAGTCAAGCAGGCAGAGAGACTTCTCAGGGGTGCACAACACACAGGGCAATGGGAAAAAACTGAAATACAAGAAATTCCTTTGGAAGTAATAATAATGCTAGGGTGGTCAAACATGGAAACAGGCTGTGCAGAGAGGTTGTTCAAACACAACTGAGCATGGTCCTGAGCAACCTGTTGCAGGTGATCCCACTTTGAGCAGGGGTTTGGACTAGATCACCTCCAGAGCTCCCTGCCCAACCCACCTAGTCAGTGATGCTGTGATCCTTCTCCCCATGAAGCAAGGAACAATAAAGTTGCAAGAGCTCAATTCCTATCCAGGTCAAATCTCAGAAACAAGGGGCTGCTAAAACTCTGTTTTATATGAGTGCTGTAATTCCTGCTGACCTCAATCAGCCTAATCAAGTGGTAAGATTACAAAATGAAAAAAAAGGGCTTTAATTTGATCATTACTCGTAGCTATTCCATTGACCTAATGCTTGGCCACAGACAGCTCATGAAAACTGGATTAATGCATAAAAATAGAGGATTTCATCCTCTGGAAATCACAGTTGAAATATGACATTCAACAAAACTGGAAATATGTAGCTTTAATGTCATCCCATTGCTAATAGCCACATTTACCTGGCATAAAACACACAAGGATAATTTGATCAATCAAGGTATTTCCCATTTAGTCAAAGCTCTCCTACATATACAAACATCCAACACCATTCCACACCTTCAAAATTTAAGTGGAATGATAGGACTGATAAATAAGTTAGCACCAGAGCTGTGTGACACCACTGTCTGTGTCAAGAGACTCAGGGCTGTGGTACAGCCAGCAGTGCTGCTGCAGGCAAGGACAAAAGGACAGTCACAGAGCAGAGACTAAAAGAACAAGAAAGCCCAGCACATCCAGTGAGCGTGCACATTATGGCATTGATTAAAATGTTAACTTGTGTTGCAAAGGAAACAGATTGTAAAAGTGACAACAATTTCTCCCTAATGTTTTGATTTTTTTTTCTAAGCTACTCTTCAGCACAGTCATCTGACAAACTACAGAACCATGCAACTAACATAAACTTACACAGCTAATAAGCACAAATAGGAAAGATGCTTCACTTTTGTGATTGAGTCAAATTAACAATTCAACAATCCCTGTATTAATCAAGGCTCCCCAACAGCCTTATGGCAGAGAGGTCAGAAATTTGAAAATTATGTGCCCAGACACATTATCTGGTTTCATAATTTATACTCATGAACCATCTTGGCCAGCACAAAGCAGAATATTTCTTGAATACACACACACCATGGAAGCAATAGGGACTTCAGTTTATCTGATCTGAGGCTTCTTTTCTACATCATTTCAGCATCAATCCAGCTGATCCAACAAAAGCTATTAGGTGAGAGGCTGGAGAACAGAAAGCCAGCACTTGGGTTATGCTGGCAGCTAGATGGCAGGTTTTATTCTCCACAAGTAATCAAAGCCTGAGTCCAAAAAGCACTAAGAGGCCAGAGCCTCCTAGGCATGAAGCAGTCTGTGAACATCCAAAGAGTGGGTAGCTCACTTAGGACTATAACAATCCCAGACAGAATCCTTCTGTTGAGGCCAAGTTTCCTGACTACACAAACACCACAATTCAGTGATTTAAGAAAGGCTGGCAAACCCATGAATTACTCTCACTTCTGTAATCCACAGGGCACAGAACTGCCCTTCCTCCAGAGATTTGTCCCTCCTGCTTCCCAGCAGCCATCCTAGAGGGGGCCCTGAGACCTCCTTCTGGAAGCACCTTAGACTCCTTAGCCCTCACTTCACTATCTTTCCCTATCCAAGAGAGAGAGGAAGAAAGCTGAACTTAATCCTTTGCCTGCCTGCAAAGTAGGAACCAAATAAATTTACTCATAAACTATCTATAACTTGGACCATTTTCTCTTGTATAATTCTAAGCCAAGAGTGACTCAGAAATTATTTTGAGATAAGTTTTATCGAACTGCCCATAACCATTACCCCATTACACCATTTGAAGGGATGGTCAGCACGAAGAATGCCTTTCCATCACTGTGTGAAATTCTGTGCTTTAGCAGCTTTCAGTCATAGAGGTCAGCATTTTCAAAATAGGCTACCCAGACTTCAGTTTTCTAAGGCAATTTAAGTAAAATAAGTCTATAAAACTTTGGCCTAGATTTCTGAGGCATTGAATGCATTCAGCTCTCACAGCTCTGTAGCATATATAGCTAAAAAAAAAAAGAGACTAGGTTCATAAAACATGGATATAGACTAAACTTCGGAAATGTTGGTTTAAAGTCAAGGATCTGAAACCAATCACAAAAGAAACCAGAGTCAGCTTGTGAAAATATTTTCTATGCATTTTTTCTTAGCACATTTGTGCCACAGCAGTATAAAGCATCAGGCACACAGCAAAGATTTATTGAGTTATACCTTCATTGGGCACATTCTTCTCTCTCTTTTAAAATAAATTTTAAAAACCAACATTAATATTACAATGCAGGGGGGGATTCATGCCCACAAATGCCTCCTTTTTGAAGCATATCTGTAATGGATGTGCTTTTAATAATCACCTCAGACACTGTGGAAATGTCACCAAAAGCACTAATGGACCATTGAATGTCTGCTATAAAACACACTGACTGCTTCCACAGAGCTCTGCTAATGCTTATTTTCCTACATAATTCCTAGTGCTTGCAGGGGTGACACACACACTCTGACTATTGCTCTGGTACCTCAGCTGGCTTCCTTCCTCCTGTAAGTACATTCTACAGTACTTGCAGGAGATGTGTGCTTTAGGAAAAAATGAAATCTATACTTTTCCATGGCACAGGTCCCAGCAGGCAGAGCTCTTATGCTTGTAATTGAATTATTCTAGCTTCCCCTTCACTCTTCTAGATACCAAAGCACAGACATAACTACTGGGCTTTTGTTTTTATTACTTCCTCACTGTAGGCAAACCAAGGCAGTAAATTCAGAGTTGCATCACTTACTCAGATGGTACAAGCACTGCAGAAAACATTGACATAACACATTAAATTAGCACTTTACAAGAATTCCCATTATTGATCTTTTCTTTCCTGCTTAGTTCAAGGAGTAGAACACTACACTGACCCAACACAGGCAAGAAGAAAATCTTTTCACTTCCCCTCTGGTCAAGAAGTTTTGCTAGTTGTCTGCAAACTGAAATGCAAGAAAGGTTGCATTCTCTTCTCTCCTCATCAATGTAATTCAGAGTATCCAGAAATGAAAATTCTACAAAGAAATAGCAAAGGCAGCAAAGGATTCAACATTTACAAATTTCCCATGAGGCTGAACTGTAACTTTTACAGCCTCTATTCTATTAGTACCACGGCTGCTTTACAGTTATTTCCATCACTGTTGTGCACTTCCATTACTCATTAATAAAACATGGTTTTACTCTTTTGCAAGGCCCTGACTTTTCCTTCAAGATGCTCACAATATATTAGACTCCACCTCCTTCTGATTAGTGAGCACAACTGAGAAATGCAACACAAAACCCAGCAGACACTCCAACCCCCCTTGCAGCACATCCACATCATGTAACACAGAGCTGTGCTGCTGAAACAAGCTGGCATGCACAGCCACAGCGAGGCAGGAGCCTGGGCCCAAAAGCAGGAGAGATGTGTCAGAGGGAATAAAGCTACCCATGAGGCTTATGGGGTCTGGCACAGGAGCCACAGATGAGCTTCTCCTCCTTTCAAAGGCAGGTTCATGCCCACCATTTCATGCTAAGTATATGCATTACATAGCATGCTGCTCAAACTTACCACATTCAAACTCGTAGGGTACTTTGTGGCAACATCTGGCAGACAACGAATATGCAATTGAAATCTAGTTTCTTTTTCCTTCAGTCAGACAGATGAGCTCTCTTCTGCCTTGCCTTATCTTGTTTTTCTCCCTAGTCTCAGGTACCCACATACAAGGATTAAATAATTCTGAACAGTTTACAGGAAATTATCATCTAGTAATTTATCTTTGCAATTAAATCCGCTATAGACTTGCAAACAGCTTGTGTGAGCTGTCAGAATGTTCCCAGATTTCCTTAGAAATACAAAAACGTTTTACATTTAACTCAGCTAACAGTTAAGTGGTTAGCAGTAACTGTCCACAGAGTCCTGCAGAGGCCAATAAGCCTGAATTTAATAGAGTGGAAAAGAGGGAGTTAGTGAAAGGAGGCAGATCTTGTCACTGAAAGTATGACAAATGAGAAGGATGAACTTAATAGCAGTTTTACGAGAGACTAAAAGGAGCAATACAAGTGTAAACAAGAGGAGAAAGCAGCACATTACTGTAATAATACTAAAAAGAGAAAGTCCCAGCTCAGGGTTCAGCTATGTGAAAAGGAGGCAGCTTGCTGGTTTTTTGTAGATCAGTTTTGGAGCAGAATCCCATGGGCTATGTCTCTACATGGCTATACTATTTGGGTTACATTTAGCAATCTGATCTTGTTATTTAGCAACACAGACTTGCTGATTCACACAAGCTAACCCAGAACACAAAGTGTTTGGATTCTCTTTTCCTGTTAAAGTCTTTGTTATTTACTGCCTGCAAGATTGCACTGAAGTTCCAGCCAAAACTCATTTCTGCTGTTTCCAACATACATTCCAAATACAAAAAACATGGCATCACATCAAATGTTAAAGTAAGATCATTATCATCCAGCTGCCAAATAGTTCCTACAGGTTCAGAGGCAGACAATTACAGAAATCATGAACAGTGGCTCAGCAGAATGAGCTGACAAGTGTTTTCATACTTGTAGTATCACACTGCAGTATCGCAGCATACCGGGAGACATGGTGGTCTAGAGAATAAACAGATTTTACCATGGAAGGAAAAGGATAGATAAGGCAGTGGCTCATAACCCCAGAGCTACCCAAAGAGCACAGTGTGCAAAACTGCAAAAACAGGCAGAAATACTTTGCACAGAAAGGGCAGAATAATCTTTTGCCAGCAGAATAACCCAGTAGCCTCCAGGAATGTTACTCACAATGTTAATCACCGCAGAGTCGAGGATGAAAGCTGAGGTCCTATTGTGCTGTGCAGCATAAAACCATGGACCAGCCCATGCAAAAACATCTGTCATTCATTTGGACAGATAAAGCAAAGGCAACACAAATCTCACAGAGAAAGGGAACTGCACAATGGTAGTAGTTATTTTAGCTCCATAGTTGAGAAACAGGTTTAGATCAGAATGAAATTACACAGTGTGAAGAAACTAAGGCAATACTACAAGGATAATTTTAATGAAACACTGTAATTGAAGAAAACCTGGAAAGTTCTAAGGCAGTTGTAGGAAATAAAGCCAGGAAGGCCTTAGAATACAGATGTAAATGAGTCATTTGGCAAATTTAAGGAAGTTCAGACTGAAAAGCTGAAAAGAATTCCACAATCCAACCACCTTCAGGACTTGTTTGAATTTCTTGTATCTATTTAGCTGTTGCAGTTCTCTAAACTCTCCTAAACCCAAGGTGACCTTTAAAAAAAAAACCAGCACAACCCAAAAAATTTGCCAGCACATACAAACATATTCTAAAACACGCTGTCCGGAACAAAGAGTCTTCAGAACAGGGCACCAAATAGTCTCTATAATAAGCCATGAGCAATTAGTCTGCTGGGAAACAAATCAGCTCACAGCATTTCAGCAGAGTGAAGGTGGCTGTCATGCTCCAGGGGTGATGTTAACTGTAGGGTCTTTTCCTGAGCAATGCTTACTGGAAACCCACCAGTTTATACCTGCTAGTGGGAACTGAGAGAATTTCCAGGGCCTGGGAGGCAAAGCTTTGCAGTGGCTCACTACAAACCACCAAAGTACTGCTTGTGCTCCCTTGAAATGCCCCAGAGAGCCTGAACCCTCTGGTCCACCAGCACATGCTCTCTTATTCTTCTCTGCTGCCTCTGAGTCCTCCCATTCCATCCAAAACTCCCCCCCAAAAAACTGAGAAGAGAGATCTGTCGCAGGATTTACAAACTGATGAAGGAGCCTTAAAAATGTTGTGAACAACAAAGGTTACCATCTTATTTAAACAAAAAAGTAAACAGAGATGTAGCCCAAGAGAGATAAAGGAGGGACACAATCTGTGTGACACAATCTCCATCCACACAAAAAGGCAGATGGAGCCAAAAGAAGAGCTCTGAGGAAAAAAATGGGAGATAGAGGGAAATGATTGCCTTGTGTATGCGAGAAAATGGCCCAGGACTACAGCACAGAACACACCCTGGGAGATGAGACAGAGAACAAGCATCTACTTCCCTAGCACTGCAGTGAAAGGCAGCACTATGAAGTCAGAGTATTGAAGAGTTGACACTTGGCTTCCAAGTCAAGACAAGTCTCCAAAATCTTCTAGCAGCAGATGAAATAAAGAGATGGATGCCAGGTATATTCAGAATTTTGCACTTGGCTAATGGTATGCTTTGTTTTATAGCTATTTTTAAGCTACTGATCAAGAATTTCAACTGTGATTTGCTGGAGAAATCAGGTTGGTTTTTTAAAATTTTGCTTAATGGTCTGACATGAAGAGGGTGCACTGTAATCCACAAAAAAACCTCAAACCAAACCCAAAATAAAACGTAGCAGACAAACTCTCTCAACACTCGCAAACTGGAAGAAGCTTGGAAACCTCCCCTCCTGTGTGTCTAACTCTCCAGCTGACATGCCAGGTCTTGGGTATTAAATGAAACACCTCAGTAGCAGCTGAAAGTCTGTGCTGTGCTAAAATATAACTTCAAGAAGTGAGAGATTCCCACAACTCCAGAGAAGTCTCAAGTATTTAACATTGATTTTCCCACTTAATTTTTTACTTCTTAACTGCACTGGTCACTGTGAATAAGCTGTGGAGGGCTCCTCCTCAGCCAGATGTTTGGGATACGTAGGGTTTCTCTCACCACCAAGAAGAGGGGCTTGTCCCTGATGGCTGCTCCAGGTTCTCCAGATACAGACAACTCAAATTATCACTCAGTTTACCAGCTGCAGCCAACAGTGCCTCTGCACTTCTAAACAGGCCAGGCAACTTGTTGAATACTGTTAGATCTGTCTGTAGGAACCTTTTCCTCTTCCCTCATGCACCTCTCTCTGACTCTCATTGGGCTTCCTGCATCTTCAGGAAGCATGATTTCTTTAGAATAGCTAAAGACAGGATTATCTCAGAATAAACTGCCCTCCTAGTATCACTTTATTTGAATTACTGGATCTTCTGTTTAACGTAAGATGACATTCAAGTATTTTGAGATCTTAACTGAATAAAGACAGTTCTGTCAGTGAAAATATTTACAGTAACCTCATTAATCGAGACTGATTCCAGCTTCCTGAATCTCATTATGGTAAACTGGGCACTGCTGTGAAAGGGAAACAAAGAAGAGATGAATTAAAACAAACATGCAGAAACCCAAACAACTGCTTCGAGTGATGTTAATCATTACAAAAAAACCTGTCAAAAACATCCCTCTGACTGGCATCTGTCAAAACATCTCAGCAGTTCATCATCACACAGCCACTGTTTAGATGGAGACAGAGGATGCATCAGTCAGCTCTGAATTTCTACATGAATTATTCTGTATCTCAGAGAACTCCAGACATGGCTTGTTTCATAGGATTTCTCTCCTCTTTCTTCTGGATGGCCTGGAACCATCATCATTCCCATATCCTCAGAGAGGGTGTGGTGTCTGGCAGCTAATTACATAGAATGAAGTTTTGTTTCCCCTCCGTGTTTTCTGTCCAACAGTCCACAAGAGATGGCAAAACACTGGAAATTAAGTCCTGTTAATATAAAGAGAAAAAACCCACCCAAACTATTAGCCCTGTTTTTTAACATTTCCTGTCTGGACATGGTTTAGAAGTCCTCCAGCTATTCCAAATCCTAGTAATGCAGTACTGAAGAATGAAGAATCTGCTTCCCAGAGAAGAGACAGAGGAGATCAGCATTTCAAACCCACACCCTCCATTAGCAGCAGGTGCCAGAGATGGAAGAATGAAGCAGAACAGTTCCTTCTTTCCTTTTAGAAAATACATGATGATTACTTCCCTGCTAAAATACCTTCCTTACTGAGCACAGGTGGAATTTTTGGCTGAGCAGGACAGATCTTCCACCAGGCTTCTATGGCAGAGCAAGACCAACTACTTCTTTACAGATGTGTCGACTCAGACAAGTTTCTTCACCCTTGACAGATGAGGAAACCCCTATGTGAAATGAGCAGTCACAGAGCAAAAGTAAACAAGCCTAGTGTTTATAAACTGTTTGGTATCCTGTTGTTCCATAAATAGTTATTATTACCCAGGAGATCAGATCTGCCTTAAGGAGAAGAAATTCCTGGTACATGTACTGACAAAAATCCCCAACAAGGGAAAAAACCCAGAAATGTTGTGGTTTCCTTATTTTAGTTTTATTTCCTTAAACCAGAACCTGCAAGCATATTTTGCCTCCTTCAAATTCTGGACATCCTTTCTCAGACGTTCCAAGAACAGCAGGAATAAGTCAGCAACAGCAGACTGAGAGCTGGCCTGTTTAATCAGACCCTTGGGACCAGCATCTTCCTCTGCAGATGCCTAAACTCCACAGACACTGTTTAAGAAACAAATCAAAAGCAAAAAATGCTGGCCACCACTGGCTCTAAGAAGTTGCTTGTTTTGCCACAGGTTACTCTAAGACTGCCTGGAGCTGTATACTGTATCCATGCATGAGGTTACACATTTACAAACAAATTGTTAAAACATAAACAAAACTCCCAGGACAGATATAAGCTGTGCTACTCACCCCTAATTCACTGCCTGGTGAAGCAGCTGGTGTGGCTTTGAACATCCCTGAGGCCATTCCAAAGCTGGTGTTTTCTTTCCAAACTGGAGGCAAGAGTCTCCCACCACAACAGCTGCCATCCTATGGACTTGCTCATGCTGCAGGCCTGCCCAGGATAGCACATCATGGAGCCCAGGGATGGCTTCAGGGATGGGGAAACTCATCGTGCCACAAACAGCTTTCCCTTGCTTTCCATTTTTAGGTGACTTAAAGCTACTCACTTTTCCTGAAGCATTCAGGGGAACTGCTTGTATTTAGAACAGCTCAACCATGGGCCAGTTTTCACTCTTGGTGTAAACTGTGTGTAGGGAAAAAAAAAAAATCCAAGCCCAGAAACAAAAACTTCTGGTGGCTAACAGAGCATCACCTTCCATTAAAGGCAGCAGAGACTGAGTCTTACTAACAGAGGTAAGCCCAAAGTAAATCAGACACACAGACCTTTTCATCTAGGAGTAAAATCATTGTGGTTTTGTGCACTGGCATAGTTATATATTCTTCTGGTTTGAGGTGTTCCAAGATCTCACAGCATATCACACATATTTTGATCTGTTTCATTCCAAGATAAATTAACTCACTTCTCAGCAATCTCTTTTATCATACTGATACCACCAGCGTAAACATGAACCCAGGCTGGCACAGCTGACAACCAGATAAGAAACTTGCTAAAATTGGTGTGACACAAATATCAGTTTAGAGAGGGGAAACCATATAAACCTCAAATCTTCTTTTCTCTTTTCCAAGAACTGTAGAAGGCATGTTACTTGAAACTTACATAATCCTGAAGCTTACATCAGTTATTTAAGCTTGAAAGAAGAGCAAGTTAGCATGGCAGATGCAATGATTATCAGAAGAATCACAATTAAACACTTCTCAAGAAAGTTGGACACAGTTTTTCTGGTTTTCAAGCTGGACACTGGAGTAAGCTACAGCCCTGACTTGCACAAAGGAAGTTCCTGTGCAAGTAACTCAAAGTGTTTCAGGAGAAAAAGGACATGATCATTCTTAAACATAGGGCAGATTACACAAAAAGGAAACAACTTTTACTGAATGCATGAATCTCCAGAATTTAGCAAGACAGAAGCAGAATGAAAACCCACAGTGAGTAATGCAAGTGAAATCTGTTGTCCCACTGCAGTGTGTGGCAATGCCCTTGCCCTGGTTTCCAGCATTACGTGTGTTTTGGGTTGGGCAAACTTGGAAAGCTACAGGAACTTAACCAAGCTATTGTGATCCTGGCACCACTGCAACAGCTACAGCATTGCTTTGATACTATTTAGCAATTCATTAATGGATTTATTTTGCTGCATACTTAGCTCAGAATTGTAGCAAAGGTACCAAGAAAATAGTTGCCAAAGGAGCTTTTACTGCTCTCTCTGTGGTGGAGTCAGAGTTTCTACATTATCTGAACAATGTTCTCAAGCGACTTTTCAAACTGCTACAAAGAGAATTTATAATCTTTTCAGTTTTTACCTTCGTTTGCCTAATGTAGAGTTGGAGGGTTCCCCAGACTGTTTCTAATTTGGTCTAATAATCTTGCATAAATTATCAGGCTGCCTTTTCATCCATATTCTCAGCCAAAGTACACTGGCTTGGTGACAGCATTTGCATGCACTGACACTCCTGAAATGTTTCAATAATAGAACAAAGTGAGCAGTAATAGAGGAGAGGGAAAGATAGAAGAGGAAAATAATTTGACTTGAAATCTACCCAAAGATAGGAAATGTGATGAAAGCCACCAGTAGGGAGTTCAGAAGGAACAATTATCCACTCTTGAACACAATTCAGAAAACTTTGAGGGAAGCTGCACAATTTCTACAGCAAGAGGAAATCACCAGTGACATACACAGTCTCAAAGATAGCAAGGAACTTGTTGGGGCTCTGGGAAGATGGTGGTCTGAACCAATAAATAGGAACCTTCAGAAAGTCAAAGTCAGAGTTTTAATCAAAAGAGATTAAAAACATTTTCTTATGGGAATGTGAGGAAGAGAAAAGAAGGTAAGACTTGTATATCAAAACCACAGTTATATTACAGCTTAACCTTCAAGTTAAGCTTCACTGATATTTTTCATTTCTTGTATTCCATGCTCTCTGATATTTTCCTTCATTCAGATGGATTTAGATCCTCAAGCAGTCTTTCCTGCAAGATTTTGCTGGAAGTCAAACGTTCTTACTGGTATAGCTTTGAGAGCAGATGGGCCACAGCAACAGAGCCCAAACACACATGCACAATAAAATATGCTCATTTGGTGGCACAAATTACATTTTTTGCTTCTATTACAATCTTACATGCACATGCAAATATGGTTATTTATTTGTACATTTGCAAAGCTGTCCTTCCTTTTTTTTTTCAGTTAACAGTCCACAATTTAGAAATAACTTCAGTGTTCCTCAAAACAACAACAAGCAAAAAAAGCAGCCACCCTCAAAACAACCAAACCTGCCTTGCTCACACTCTAACATATGATGCAGGATACTCATATTAAAGCAAGAACACATATGCTCTGCATCATTTTTGAAGCCAGAAAGGCACATACTCAGTAAAGTCCCTGTGTCCACGTTCCAGCTTTCATTTTATAGTCTCACTTAGTTCCGAAGTCATGAAGAAGACTCTGAAGGCAT
Organism: Urocynchramus pylzowi; assembly: GCA_013397555.1. Classification (NCBI taxonomy): domain Eukaryota; kingdom Metazoa; phylum Chordata; class Aves; order Passeriformes; family Fringillidae; genus Urocynchramus; species Urocynchramus pylzowi. The sequence continues at coordinate 188,550 of VZRH01006601.1, forward strand.
ACTTTTCAGTCACAAAGCCTGCACATCACATGGACTCACATACTTCATTTTAAACTCTTGAGAGAGATCAAACATGAAAAATTTTAGCACCAAAAATGGCTCTGATACAGAGTCTACTGTCATGATCAGCACGTGGGAATTGCATGTATTACTATGCACATTTGGTTAAAGGTTAAAAAGTCAACACAGGATAGAAAGAACAACCTACACGAACTGAAGGTGAAACCATACTTCTGCCTCCTAAGCATCAGCTCCCCACATCCCTGTCCTGGTGCCCAGGCTGGCTGACTGAGTTCTTGCAGTGCCATCCCCTTAGCTCTTCAATTCTCAAGCTGCACCCTTGGCAGGGTTTCTATAATGACATGGTAATTTCATAAACTGAATCAGTGAACTGGTCTGGATTAAAAATTATCTTGCACAAAATGAGTAGAAGGACGGGTGAGGAAAAACTCATGTTCAGCTCTAAGGATTACTTTACTTACCCAGTTCATTGCACTGTGCATAGGCAGCTCTGCTCACTCAGGGGATGGAGCAGCACAAACTCCTTATGCAACAGTGGGGATGCACAAACAACAACAGAGCCTTTTCTTTTCTCTTTCTTTTATACATCTACTCTTACATTATGCCATGTCTACTTCAACCTGACTGCAGCAGCATGCACATCACCAGAAGTGAGGCAATGAGCTGCTGCCATTGAATTTTGTTTTGAAGTATGAGCTCCAGCTGGTCAGTCAGTGAATGAATTTCAGAGCTAGCAGTGAAGTTATGTGTCAGGTTTCATCTGCTCCTCTTTGGAATTACATTCGCAAGCACTGTTCTTTACAATAAAAAAATGAATGCAGGGAATCTGCCACAGAGAAGTTAAGTTAAGACCACACTTTAAACAAAGCTTTAGTTACCACCACTTCAGTACCAGAGGTTTGCAACACCCTGGACATGAGTTAACAAATGCTGCTTCTTAATCCCAGCTTCCTCCTACAGCCAAGGCAGGTGCAAGGGACTGAAGCAGTCAGGCTGCTGTAAAGGGCAATCCAATTGGCCCAGTTATAAATAGCAATAAGAGCTCAGACAACAATCCTAGTTTGAACATTAAAAGCAAACATCTCTTAGCAGACTGTGCTGTATATTCACTAGAGCCAGCCTCTGCAAAAATATTTTGTGAGATAACATACCTGTCACCTTTAGGCTGAAGTATGAGAGATTTAAATATCTCAATTGAGTCCATGACAATAAAACAAACATAGGAATTTTACCAGTTGTATACTCTGACCCTAATTGTCACTCAAAATCTACACTAATATATATATTTTTTTAAATCATCCTCTTAGTAACTGCTTTCAAATTATATATAATACCTAACATACTAACTGCACAGGTGAAAAAGCTGAGAAAGTTTTTTCCAGAACCAATATATAAAGGAGAAAAAAGGCACCACTTCATGAAATTCACAAGCAAAGAAAGGTAGGGAAGTGCAAAATATTGCCTTTGCCAGCAGCGACAGTGGAACAGCAGCTGACTGCATGGGAAGATGTGTTACTGGAAAAGCCACAGAGCTCTGCGTGGGGAGGTGCTACCAGACACCAGAAGTGATGTGAGAGGGTGTGTGTTTTGGCTTGCATGTTTGTTTAGCCTGGGATTTACAAAACACAGAATAAGAAGGTGACAGGAGGTAAGGGTGAGCAGCAGCAGGCTTCTATCCCCTGGCACAGCACGGGCCAGGCATTTAACAGCCTGGAGCTTGGAGAAATGGAAAACCCCGACATCTCAACTGACCAGGGTGCCAACAACTTCTCTTTCATCCTTCCTTTCCCCTCCTGTGAGTCTTGAACTCTTTCAGCCACAGTTAACTAAGAAAATGAAGGAAATTGATGATGTTCAGTACTGCCTAGAGGAAAATACACCTGCATCAACTTGTCCTTTCAAATTCAAATCTCAATAATGCAACAACGATATTTTCTTAGTCTTTTATGTGGGAACAGGTGGGAGGTGTGATGAAGATTCCAGGCCAGCAGTTCAGCTTCCCCAAACACCCTTTTGGGCACTGGCACCTACAAAGTTCCTTCCAGAGCTGTGATTACAGCAGTTACTGGGACTCCAGATATAACTGTGAGCTCTGAAACCATCTCAGTCACCATCACACACTATTCCTGAATGAATGTACAGGCTCACAGAACAAGAGGCTTAAAGGAGGGATAGGGATTTGAGTACTCCCCATTCCCAGAACAGCAGCAATCTTGCTTTGAAGGAAAGCAGAAAACTCTCACAGCAGTGTCTGGGACACAGGGACCTTGACTTCAGTGGAAGTCTTGAGATGTGTCCATTCTTCTTTGAACACAAGCTGCTTTCACAGCTCACATTGACAAAATGAACCTCAGTGTGTTTCAAAATGAGATGTACATTATACTTATATTTAGAAGACAAAAAAAAAACCCTACTATCAATAACTACAATAACTAATTCAGCATATATATATATATATATGTACAATTTTATATATCCTAAAAAATTAAGATATACTGTCTACTGCACCTGAGAAGATCCAAAGCTATGCAGCAGATGCACTACACTACAGTCAGGCAGCAGTTTTGAATCCCTGTAGCAATCCTCACTGGCACATTAATTATCCAGCCTATTTCTTCATGAGCTCTCAGGAGCCACATGAAGCTGCCATCCTTTGCCTTCCTCTGCTCTCCTTAAATAGTTAATCACAGAGGAAGCAGCCATCACCTGCACTGACAGCCCCTAAGCACTGAGCTCATGTCCTGTCACTTCAGTACAAGCCCATGCTGGGTATGGCAGTAATTCATGAGGCATGGAGACAGTCAGACATGCATAAAGTCAGTTTCAAGCAGAGGGTTAAAAAATTCTCTTTCTAGAATTTCTTTTTTCTGAGTATCTAAACAACAAAGCAGAAATGTGTGGGATGGACAGATGCTATTGTGTGCTTGTTATAAGAAGCACAGCTTCCTGAAAGGAGATATGAAATTAATGTGGAAATACTTAGGATCAGGGACCACATTTTTAAATTATCCGGACTCCTACTAAAGCCCTTGCTGAAGCTTCAGTTCCACCCAAAGTCCCTATCCCCTATTTGCATATACAAATGGTTTTTTTTCCCCTAAAGCATAAAAACTGCAAAACCATATCTGTAAGACAGAAATGGCAAAGAAATTTTTACCAAGCTCTGATGTGAAGGAGATAGGAGTCTATGCTCTAAAGAAAGACCTTCTGGTGCTGCCCCACCTATACTACCCTAGCCTGTGGAAGTGGAGAAAGGCAGAGGAGTCCATGACCTACAAAATCAAGGGGGAACTAAACATCAGAAAAAAACCACCCACAGAAGAATGACTTCAGAGAAAGCCACTGAAATTTCTGTGGTTGGCATAAATCCGTGTCATGCACTCTCTGCTGATATGAAAGCTTTAAAAATTTTGAACTTTATGCACAAAGAAGCAATTCAGCATGAAAATATAAACCCAGAAGACTTTACAGGAGAGCTGTTTATCGTCTGAGTGATGAGCAGGCTACAGTATTGAAAAATAAGAGGGGGAAAATATTACTGTAAAGAAAATACCAACTGCTAATCAATAGACATTCACACCAGAATAATCAAACAAACCAAACTGATTTTATTTCTGAATTGACATTAAAAGGTTTGTGATTCATATAGGGCTATTTCTTAGCACCAATTGACTAGAAAATGCTTATAATCATATCCTTGGGGCAAAAATAGTCTTATGTATCTGAATCACAAATTATAAATTCACTCTTTTGGTCACAACACCAACAGATTTGCTGTATATTGAACTTCCCCTTTCTCCCTTATTCTGAAATACTTTCAGATACTCTTTAAATAATTCTTTGCCATGTTCCCCTACCAAACACAGATACACAAGTCTGCAGGCTGCAGACATTCCCTCTCTATTTACTGCCTCCTCTAATTTTTAGTATTAGCTGCCAAATTACAAGAGCTTGTGGTTGGAAAATTGCAGCTGAGTATTGAGTAGCTGAACTGTCCCAGGCTGGCATGTCAGCCACAAACCGTGGGCAGAGGTCTCTTTTCTCATTTGATGAAGAATAGGGCATAGAAAGAGCTGGACACAGGCAGCATCGTTTGCACAGCAAGGCCAGACACGCAGGAGACTGCAGTGTTACCACTGCAAACACAAGTTAGTGCCTTCTACAAAAAGGTCAAAGCATTAACTCCAGACTCGTAGGTGACCTCAGACCAACTAAAATAGTGTAATTCACTGAATATAGTAGTCTAATTCACCGACCTACTGATGCCATTTTACCAAACACACTTGCCATTTTCTTTGTAACCTTCTGAAACCAGTAACCTCACTTCAGGCACTTTGAGTCATTATCTGCTCTTGAGAGATTTGCAAGAGGCAGAATCTTATTGTCCAGGAAAGTAAGAAATTAGATAGCTCCTTCATTTACAGTGAGCAGCAGACGTAGCCCAGCTGGCCAGACCTTACACCAACATGCAGTACTGAGATCATGCTCCCATTTCTCATGGTGTTGAGCCATTGTCCTGACTCAGATTACAGCATGTTTTTCTGAAGCTATGTCACTCTGCCTTTAAGGCACAATCATAAAAAAACCCAGAAAAGAAAGGCATGGGCATAAGGGATTAGACCAGACATCCATTCTGCTCAATACCTGATGTCTGTGTCCATGGGACAACACTGCAGTAAAAAGCCTAAGAAAAGAGGGACTACATCAAGCTACATGCTACCCTGAACATCCATTTAGGATGCAATTTAGAGAGTTCCATACCTAAGAGCACATTTTATTTTTTTTAATCTTTTGCCTACTATGGAGCCCATTCACAGAAAAATATAACTGGAAGTAGCATGAAATAGTACTTACCTTTACTTATTCTAAACCTGGAGCACAATATTTGCATTTAACATCTCCAAATTTTGTCAAACCACATCATTCACTATGTTATACAGGCTTGTGAACACCCTCTGCTTGCTCTACTTCACAGAGTATAACTAAGGCACAACTAAGTCCACCACACACCACAGACTGTCAGATCAGTCTTCTCCACAAACACTGTCTTATCTCTATCAGAACTGAATTTGGCTTGCCATTTTCTGGCTCCACCATGTACCACTGTGAGATCCCTCTGACATTCCTCACAGTCAGCTTTTGGTCTTACCACCTGGAAAAATGTGTTAGTGCTTCATTACTCATCCTCCATTCCAGGTAGTTTATGAGCACTCAGAACAGCAGAGATCCCAGCACACTTTCTTCCAGAAGACTCCAGGAGTAACATCCCTGTACTGTCTAATCTTCTTATTTTTTCCATCCAGTTCCACTATTTACCTAGTCACTATCTGATCACTACAGCATTACACCAGTTTAACTTTCCAAAAATCTTTGAAACAGCAAATATTTGGTTGGTTTTGGTTTTTCAGGCAGAGGTTTGTTTGCTTGGGGGTTTTTGCATGTGTGAATTATGGGGTTTTTTTAAGAAATCCAGACATATTGTATTAGTTAAATCACCTTTATCACATGCTGATCCAGTTATTGAAACAACACAAGCAGATTTCCAGGGCAGAAGTTCCTGCTGCAGAAGACAACTTGTCTCCTCTCAATCTGTGAACAAACACTAATTCAATTCTTTATTTTTAGGTTCTAAGAGGAGCCTGATACAGAAACCAGGCTTGCTCTTAGCTTCCACTTTCCCAAAGAACCCCCCAGACCTTCTTGAAAAGCCCAGCACGTTTACTGCTTTTCATTCTTCCATTCTAAGGCCAATTAAAGCGATGATTACACACAACCAACCGTGTGTAACTCGGCAACTTCAACACCGAGTTCCTCACAAAGTGAGAACTTTTCCTAGCAATTCTTTGTGCTGGAATTCACTCCAAAACGTCAAGCTTCTGTCACATTCCCCCAGTCTGTCCCCTGGAAATGAAGGGTGCACATGGGAACTGTTCTGCAGTGAATAGCAATGCAAATAACGTCTCTGCTGCAGCTCTACCTTCCCTCAGTCACATGTAATATTATGAATCTCTGTCAGCTCATTGAGATCTCTGACAGGCTTTCTGCCTTTGACAGTTAGACAAAAAGCTTTATTATTTTTTTAATGTCTCTACAAAGTTGTTCCTCAACATTTTTTTTGCTCTACCTCATTATGGTTTATATTTAACTTGCCAAAGTTAATGCTCTTTCCTATTCTCCTCATTTGGATACAACTTCTGCTTCAGAAAGATGACTTATTTCTAGGAGTCTTGTTTACTTTACTGTTTAAGCAAGTCGTTGTTCATTTTTGTGGCTTTTCTTCCATCTCTTATTTCCCCTCCCTTCTCACACTTTGCCATTGAAACTGGACACAGTAGTCTAGAAATCTTGGATTGTGAGGTTTTGTATTTTAACTTTTAAGTCAGTGTTTCACACAAAATTCTCAACTTTTTTTGTGCACATATGAAATAGCACTTAAGAAATGGTATTTTGTTAAGATGACAAAGATTTCTCTGTTTCCAAGATACAGGGTTTTTTTCTATCTTGAAGGTAAAATCTGCATTTGTTCCTCCCAGATGTTTTATTTCATGTTGGTTATATTAACATATATTTTGTTGGACTGTGGCCATTTACATCAGGCAATCCAGATTGTTCACTAGAAACAACTGACCCTTTATTTAGTACTCTACAACCTAGGATTTTTTCGAGATAGGTTTATTGATGAAGGGATCAAGCATTGCTAGAATGAGAACTGATCAACTGAGGACCTCATTAAAGCAAACAAACACAACAAAACAAACAAACATGCATTTAGTCTTTCTTTACCATCAACCACATTTTGGTATTTTTCAGGTCATTGCTCTTTAATCCATCCAGCACTGGCTTGTGCTTGCTAAAGTCTGAAAAGCACTTATCAAGAAGAGCTACATCTTCTGAGAAATATTTATTCTATTTCAACTATTTCCACCATATTTTGCCTATTTACATTTAAAATTGCACTAAAAATTCAGGAACCTTAAAATGGGAAAACATTTATTCATTTTATTCATGCTTGAAAACAGCCAAACCAACTTAATCCAAATATTAAAAACACCCAACAAAAACAGACATTTTACCACAAAGACCACACCTAAAAAATGTCAGTTGTAGAGGTGATGGTTTCCTAATGACACAATCAACTGAAAACAAAAGCTAGAATAAAACAAATCATGCAGTTCAAATCTTTAAATGAACAGGCATGATAATTTGGCATTAAGAGTTATAAATATATTAAATACCTGGCTTGATAATATTAACTTTCATAGTTCTATGAGTATGAGGAAAGTTGCAGAAGAGGAGAAATTTTAAGTGCAGCATGATTTTTTTTCAGAACTACTGGTCAGCCATCCTTACAGCAGTGCTCGGTAAAATAATGAAATGTCCAACACTGATTTCTTTACCAACTGAATTCAAAGACATCAAAGAAGAAAGGTCAACATTAGCAAAGTTTTAGGGTCCATGTTAAACAAGCACCCAAACATAAATACCTGGTGAGATGCTGTCTTTTAAACTGTGAATACAATTTTTCAATGTCTGATCAAGACAACAACCACTTGCTTCGACTACAGACACGTTTGTACCTCTTTGCATGGAATAAGTTCAATGCAGTCAGCTACTGGGAGGTGACTGAACAGAGATCTGCTAGCAGCTGCTGAGGGAGAGAATAAATATCACTTCAGATTCTAGGAGGCTAAAAACCTCCTTCTCAAAGCCAAAGTCTTTTTAAAATTAAAATAAGATTAATAGTTTTGTAATAATGAGCTCATCCTACTCTCTACTATTTACATTTAGTATGTACACAAACACAGATTTAAAAGCACTCACTTTCAGATCTAGTATTTATATTCTAACCAGAGTTCCAAAATTCTCACAGAAGATAATACTGATAATTGTTTGGTTTACACTGGTGATGGAGAACTTCAGTGTTTTGTTTTGTTTTGAAGGCTTGTCTGTAGTATCTACTGGTTACAAGGCAACATTTTTTTAATTTATTTTAAAAAAGCTTCCAGTCACCATGCTTATCAACAAAAACAAAGACAGAAGATACCACCAGTTTCAGGCTTGGCTTGAAGGCCATGATCACTCAACCTAACCTTTAGATGCACAGGTCATGGAAATTCCCTCTTTAAAAGAAATTAAATACCTCTTTTGGAAAAGTGCCAGTTATGTTAAGAAGTCCACAATCTCTTTTGCCAAAGAGATCATTGCACTAGAGCATCTCTTCCACGTGTACAAGAAGCTTGTACAATGGTCAAGCAACCATTTGGTCAAATTTTCCATTCAATGCACCAAACTGAAATCCTTGAGCCTCAACAGATTAATGCTCCTGCCAATCTATCTTCTGAACTGTCTCCCAGCAATTCTATAAACACCAGGCACCTGAGGGGTGCTTTACCCTGTTCTCCCAAGAACAAAAAACCTCAAAACCAAGTACAAAAAGCATCACACTTTACTATCTGCTCCAGATAACTTAATCATGACCAAAGCTCCCTAAGCATTGCATCACCTGGTACTAGCAGTGAGCCTGACCACACGTTTGTATCGTGCACTGACAACATAACTTGTTTTATTACCCAACACCCAGAAGTTTCTACTCCTTGAGCAAAGCCCTAGTCAGACTGAAGTCAACTAAGCCATTGCCACTGAGCACTCAGATTGTCCAGAATTTCAACACTGGTCTCTCCATGAACCAATCAAGTGACAGTGTAATGACACTTTTCAAGACAAACTCTGCCTATCACCCACCTTGAAGGATGAGAAGTCATCGGGGGAAGTGGGAAAAAACCTCCCCCAGTGATTACTTACTTTGGGAAGATGACAGTCATGAGCGCTGATGCATAGCCTGGCTTGCACATTCCCTCAGAGAAATTGGCATACTTTGATGCCAGTTCTGCAGGCCTGTGAAAAAACAAGTACAGAATCAGGACTCGCCTGGCTATGAACTAGTTTTTGCAATCATCCAAGTAATTTTTCTCCTTATAGCTTTGCAGAAAATAGCCGCAGGGAGTACTTGCAAACAAAGATCATTATTTATTTGTTGCACTGTGGCATCACAGAAGAACAACAAACAAAGGAGAGATGTAAAAATAGCTGAAATACCACTAAACCACTAGTTTTGCTGGAAGATTTTCATAGCTAGCAAAGTAAACCTCATGGAAGAAAAATATCAATAATCATTTTAGACTTCAACCTTTCAAAAGGAAAAAAGACATGAACAGCACTTTGCTTTAGCTACTTTTCTAAGTTATGATCAAAGTTAAAATTATAGAAAAGTATTATTTAGAAGATTACTTAAAGATAGTTTCAGGAATTTGAAACAAAGCTTCAAGCAGTACTGGCAGGGTATCATCAAGGGATGAGTGCTTTCAGTATTTGGAAGAGATTACACTGCTGCTGCTTTGTTGAGGTGTGTCTTAATTCAGCTTGGCTAGTGACTCTTGGGCCAAATTTAGAATATGTGGGTGTTTTTTCATTCAGTTTCTGTACAGAAACAAGAGAAGCAACTAATTTTTTTAAAGATATTTCAATCCAGCACATGCATTTACCATAGGTATATTGAGTTACCTGAAAAAAACATTTAATTTTGTGTCCCTATTCACCACCTACAAAATTTTTAGGTTCATCTATTTCATTAAAGCATTACAAGAGTTAATTAATTCACTTGTGCTTTCAAAGTAACATTAGATATCTTAGTGTCAGCCATAATATGAGGATTGTTAATATTCTTCCAAAGAACAACAAAAAAAGCATTTACAATTCCATGCTTGACATTCGGTGGAAGCTGCAAAGTCTCATCAATAACACTGTTCTTGCTGCATCATTATCAGCAACAGGCAAGTAATGAAAGGTTTCTTCCTCCAGTTCACCACTAGCACTCAAATGAAGATGACAGTGCAACTCCACAGAGCAGAATCACAAAATCAGTTCTGAAGAGCCTGTTATTATCCCTATCATGTTCTTTCCCAGGCATCACCATTATCACTTAACCAGCAAACTACCACTACCTGCAATGAATGTGGACTTAGAGTTTCAAAATTACATATAGGAAGGACAGTAACTCCGTGCTGAACTGGTAGTAAATATTCTTCTTATACTGGTCCTGCATTACCTCTCAAGAGGCCAGTAGCCAGTTCCAACTGGATGAACAATAGATGGACAATTCATTTTACAACTAGCTGCATAGAGTACAAAACCTCCTGTAGCTCTTAAACTATGGGAGAATGGTCTCTCTGTATACAGAACCCCTGCAATTCTGAATATATAGATACATACAGAACCTCTATGGCTCTTAAAGAATAAAATCTATTTCTGTTGAATAAAAATCTAAACCTTCAACAGCTGGAAGAGAAAAGAAACTAGAGAAGATCAACAGTCACTGTAAGTATTTAATTTTGTAAGACCTTTTAAGATTAAAAAGCACCATAAAAAGCTTAAGAACACAGATCCTATTTAATTCTGCCACAGATATCCTGCATGGTTATGGTCCAAATATGCAGTATTTTACTATCAAAATTCCTCATCTGTAGGATGGAAGAACAATACATTTGGCCATTTACACTGTCAATTATTTACAATAAGGTATAGATATCTCTAAATATATGATATAGACATGGAGAGAAAGAGACAGGTGTAACATTATCTAGCACAACCCAAATCCATGAGTTTGGTTTCCACAGGTGATGATGTGATATCATAATACGTTTCTTTAAGTGAGAGAGATGAGAAAACATCTGATAAGTGAGCATCCAAAATGATTTGTGCTCTTACGCCAGTCAGGATCTCTTTATAAATGGGCACGTGAAGAACAGACAAAACAAAATGTTTCAATGATGCTAAAGTATATTATATCCCCTTCTGACACAGTCAAAAGGGACAGCAGGATGTATTGATCATAGCTTGTTGAAGCATTTCAGATACGAAGAAACGTGGGAAATTTTAACTTTTTTCAAGCAAACCTAAGCTTGCTAGAATTTTAATCTTTAGGCAACATACAGAAACCCCTAATACCAAAACCTCCAAAAACAAGTGGAAAGCAACTGAAATTTATCTGCAGCCACCACAGTAGTGAGTCATTGCTGGCAAACTTGTATAACTATTTCAACAGCAGGCCTGTCTCAAATGACCTCAGTGGTCACACAAAATATCTTGTGCCACAAACACAGGCATTTTTCTCCTTTCTGATTTAATGGTGCTTTCATTATCAAATTAAAACGTCACTCAGATGCCCATCATGGTGTTTCTGCACAAGAATAGCAGGCTGAGACCCTCCTGCATGTGAGCCCCCTGCATGCCAATCGCTGCATGCTGATGGAGGGGAGCTGTCAGTACAAACCCACAAAGACACTCAGAGCTGCTAAAGCCCCCAGGCCGAGCTGTTAACATTTCTTGGATGTGATGAAGTTCATGATCCAAAGTGCCAGAGGCAGAATAGTTCTCTAATCCAACCATAGCTGCCATCTCATATCATTCCACATTTGCTCATCTCCTTTCTTGGTGCCGCATTTTGAGTCAGAAAGCTACAGAAAACTAGAAAGGGGCACTCTACATTTTAAATCCATCTAGGGACATGTTTTATTTGTTCAATCTCTTTGAAATAGGCATTGCATACTGTCACTGCCAACATGCTCATAATGATAAGCCCCTCGTAGGTGTAACCCAGAGCAAATTTAGAGTAAGGCTGGATACAGCCTTGCTGTTTACCATCCTGCTACTGGATGAAGCTATCCAAGTTAACATCATTTTAGATATATACATTTGCTTTGCGGGTATTTTTTCCTGCAAGATCCACAAATCTTGCAGAGATCAGTGTTCCATAAATCAGGGTGTAAAACATCCTGCACAAAGCATCCCATAGAGAACTACATATCCTTCAAACAAATCCAACTTTGGAAAATCACACTGTGTTTGTAGCTACGTGGTCCTGTAATAAAAGAACTGTACAGAACTGAAGTCTATGTATGAGCAGCTCCTTTGTATTTGATGACAATGTATCTACTACACTGCTGGCTATATTGGTACCTCTTTGACAATGCTTTTATTTCCAAATGGGAAAACCAAACACTTTTACTTTCTTAGTGCTTTAGAAGCTAGTAAATAGCTTCATCTCACTAGCCCCATTACTGTGCCTGGACTCCAAGGCCATCCTGATAAGGCAGCCAGCCAGGAGCATCAGGATGCTTATGACAGAAGGGTGCAAATCTCCTCTGCATCTTCCAGGTCCAGATACATTATTCCAGCTCTCGATTCTCATGCTCATGCTGGGCTGATGTAGTTAAAGAGCTAGTGGAGACAGCAGAAAGAATGTAATTAGATGACACCATGGACCCTTTAAATTTTGCTCAGTTTTTGTGCATGAAAAACTCAGTAAAGTAAAAAATTTCTCCAGAATAAATGAGAAAAACAAGTCACAGTCAGTAACTGTAAACATCTGCTGTTTTTAAACAAGTGCCTGCATGAGGGTGAAGTTAAAGGGAAGTAATTGGCTTATTCCACAGAAGAGAAAATGCACTCTTGCTTTTTTTTCTGACTTTTCTCGTATGAGACCAGCATACATCCTGAATTCTTATGATATTCTGTGCTTCTCTACACTGTTATGTGGACATCAATCTCAACAAAATTTCACAATTTGGATAAGTTAAAAATCCAGCTGCTTTCAGAGGATTTAGAAAAAGTAACAAGATTTTTCCTTCTGCTTGCATTTGGCAGATGTGTGTTTTCTTTTAATCTCAAATATGAAAACGTCACCATGGTTAATTCCTTCATCATGTCCTGATCAGGGACAGCATGTCATCCTCATAGACTCGAATCTAAATCCTTTAAAAAAAAAATTAGTAATACAATGCAGTGTTTAGATTACTAAAAAATGGCCACAACTAAGCTCATGTAATTGAATATTACAAAATCTACTTGAAGAGACAGATTTTGCTGCTTTGCCTTTCACATGGAATTTAAATTGCGGATTGTAAAAATCAAAAAACTTCATCTACTTGAGATCATCTTATTTGAGGACTGATGTCTCTTGCTGTTACTCTTGCACACAAAATATATGAACTGACACATTTCTGAAACAAGGAAAAGGAGTCCTTGGCAATGTGCTCTCTAGGCTGATCCTTCTCCTTGGGGTTTCTTTTTCTTTGGTTCAAAATAACCTGGGTCTTATGCCTACACAGCAGCTCTACAAAGCTTATGTCATGATACATGAAGAATGGATAGGAGATGGAATGAGAACATGAAATGAAGGCATATAAAACATAGTGAGGTATTATGGAACAATAATGAATTATTAGCATGTAATTTGGCAGATGACTAAATCAAAGCAGTCAATGCTGAGACCCCATAGCTATACCCTGTAAGATTCAGAGCATTTTAATTTAGGTAGGACTCCCTGGATCAGACATATCCACCATATACAGTCATGGCTCAGTGTTGGCCAAAGGACAACAACTTTTTGTAGACTCCTGGAATAAAAACTTTCAGTTCAGTTTCCCTCAAATAAGCTGAGGGCTGCATTTCAATCAGCATACAGTAAGAACTAGTTACAAGATTTGCTTCAAAATTGCAGGACTGCTCAAAAAATACACTGCTGAAGACATAAGCAGAATGGTTAGGATGTGCATTTGTATGTATTTCAATTAATAACAAAAGGTCACAGATAATTGAATGGTATTTGTTTTATACATCACCTATAGCCTAATAAATAGATAGCTTCCAGTCCTCCATATTCTTTTTCATAATATCATATATACTTGTAAAGCAACAAATTCCATTTGATGGGGCAAACCCCAGAAACAACTACAGACCAGCCCTCCCTTCCTGCCCAGCTGGCAGGGAATTCTATTAGAGAGGTGAAAAAGTAAGTGCTCTGTCAACTCTCCCCTTCCTCACAGACTGCCAGGCTCACAGCAAATACAACCAGTTTACTTAAGGGCGGGGTGGACACCTTCAGCACGTTTGGTGTTGCAGCTCCTGTTACTGCCACTCAGCCTGAAGAAGAGAAGTCATTTACATTCTCCTACAGGGTTGTCAATCCCATACACCAGGGCTCTGAAAAATGCATCTTCACCTCTGCCTTCACAGGTAGAGTTGTGACCATCATGTCACTCGGGTGGAATCTCCTTGAGTGGAAGACACCACCAGAAAACCCTCCCCTGGGTACATGGCTGGAGATCCACATTCACCAGTGTGGGTTGGGAAACACTGAACCAGAATTTTAAGAAGCTCTAATTACTTGTTCTTACAAGTTTGCAAACTTGGGTTCAAAGCATTACACAGCCTGATCATTTGATATTTACTATTTTCCAGCTGAGGAAAAAGTAAACAAAAGAAAGGAATGAGTAGATAGAAAGAAAAGGAAAAGCAAAATGCTTACACTAAAAGAGATGGAAACTGCATCTATTGCCCTATAGCCAGCAAAATAAATGTAAATATTTTCAAATGTTACTCCAGTATGTAAGCAAATTCCCCAGGGAGGTTGTATGGCCAAATACAAGGAAAGATGATTTGAATCCCCATTTCTAAAATGGCATGATGAATGGTTAATTCTGCTTCTCTACCAAGAGCTGTGGCTTCTCATGAAATTAATTTATAATGATAATCAACACATAGTTCTATTTATTTATTTGGACTACTCAAGAAGAGTAGCAACTGAAGAAGATTAGGTTACATTAAATTGTCCCAGGAAAACAAAGTTTTCAAGACATTCCACAAATACCCATGACCTACCTTCACAGCCCTGAAGGAAGAGGTGACACTAAGCCAGTTTTGCCCTTGGGAAGTGCAGGGCAGGCAGAGGGGCAGGGACAGCTCAGAGCAGTGACACTGCAATGCCACTCACCCTCTGAAATGCCATCCTTGCACAAACACACTGAAAGGGCTTCCACCCACAAAAAAGTCATGAGGATCCTACTTCCTTACTAAATTCCATTCCTAGTCTTTGCAATAGTAGAAATTAGACCACTGGGCAGAAGAAGTAATTTCAGATTAGTCTCAGCCATGCTAAATACATAAACATCTTAAAAAATACAGCTGTAAGTGATTTCTCTATCAGAAAGGGATATCTCATTGTACCATCCCTTATAGTTCCAAGGACCAAGAACCCTGCCTGGAGCTTCTCAATTAATAATAATTAATTAATAATTTTATCAATACCTTAAAAAGTGTCGGGATTCTTGCGGAAAAAAGAACACAAAACTATCAAGGTAGACAGTCCTTATTTGTTTAAGTAAGTAAATAAAGAGACAAAACCCTGAGTTTAACAAAAAAAAGATTTAAAGGATGAAGATAAAAAATCCAACCAAAGTCCACGGCACATTTTATATGTGACCTCAGGCTGCATACTCCTCCGAGATTGAGTAATATCCCTGATCTCCTGATGGCCTTTGGTTTCTGTAAACCTTCCCTTTAAAAGAAAAAAAAATCTGTTTTGGTTACATCTTACCTTCAAGCCTAGTACCCCAGAGAAAAAGCAGAATTGTGTTCAAACAGACACAGATGAGGGGCAAAGAAAACAGTCCATCTCAGGTTTGTCTGTGTTTTTAAAGGAACATGGAAAGGAAAAAACAACTGGCTAGAATACCAATTATTAGACTAAACAAAAAGCATGAAATACAGAAATTTTATTTTCACAGCAGGCAGCTGTTTACCAGAGGAAGAAAAAAAAAAAAAAAAAAAAGAAGATGATCGCTCCCTGAGTTTTTGATTATTTACTAATCTTTGGACAAAAATCATATAACTTAATGATGAAGTAACTTGCTGACAATCAACACAATTCCTCAATGTATATTACTGAACTTTTATCTATTCTAGTTTCCATAAGTCCAAAATTAGGAAACTTAAGGTTTCCATCCCCAGTGATAAGTATCAGCATTCTGGTTTTACAGATAGGAGACAACGATAACCTAATGGAGGATAACCACACTTTGGAGATGGGATGTGTTAGGACTCAGTAGTCAATAAAAACTCTCTCAGCAATCAGTTGGGATTCCTAGCTGAACTCCTTTCTCAAGAACCTCCTAAAGAATGTCTCTGTTTCTCCAAAGCCAGAAATTATAGTGCTCCCTGATATTAGGCTATGGTGATTCTCAAAACCTGCAGAAATTAAGTGCTGTGATTAGCTATTTAAAAACCATGTTAGTGCAATGGCCATAAAAAGTGAAGCAACTACAAGCCCAATAGGAAATAAAATGCTCACCTATCACATCCATTTTTGCCAAAGGAATGAAGGAAGATAAATTGCAGCATCATAATTTTGTTGCTGTAACCCATAATTCTTCCTCACCAACCCTCATCTGTTATATCTACAAATAGGCAATGCTTTCTTTGGACAGGGAACAGGGTTTTTCTACTTGTAGTATAATGAACTCAGCAGTGTAGGTCCAGGAGAGACAAACAAGTGCTAAAGATATGGGAATAAATAATTCAATCCAATTAGAATCCAGGAATCTTCTGCTCAAGTTAACAGGAATCAGTACATCTGAAAACAAAGACACTTCCCCAAAGCCTATAGCTGTGGGGGAAAAAAAAGGTCAACTAAGAATTCCTGGAGCAGCATAGCCAAAATTACAGTTGTATGTCTGTGGATAATACACTTTAGTAGATTTGAGTGTCAAAATCCAGTGCTTAGCAGTTCTAAATGCCAGATGAGAACATCAGTCACACTAAGGTTTTAATCACCAAATCTTCCTTCAGAAAAATGTAGTTGATTTCATTGTAGATTGCACCAGGCTATGGACTCAGCATTTTGCTAGCTGTAGAGCACAGCAGAATATGGAAAATGTCAACCATGATTTATTATTCACCATTTCCCATATCATTGAAACATCAAACAAAATTACCCTGAAGACAGTAAAACAGACAAAAGGAATCACTTATATAACATGCAGTTAATAAGCAGATTTCATCACATCAGTATGTTATAGACACCAGATATATAAATGGGATCAAAAGCTACTCAGAGGTTTAACAGCATCCCTAACTTGGGAACCCTGAAGCTTCCTCCCCTCAGAAGCTGGAGAGCAGACACTGGAGCAAGGACAGCATCACAATTGAGTATTTTTCTCCTTCCCTAACCTAGGGGAGCAATTTGAGACAAAGAAATTGGAGCAGGTGATTCTTTGGTCTGGCCATTTTTATCTTCCCACAAAAGAAGTTCAATCCTTTCTGCTGCAGTAGCAGATCTATTGTACAGACAGCTGGAAGACACCAAACCTTAGGGAAATAAACTCCAGTTGGAATGATCTCTCTCAGCAACTGACAGAGATGGAAATCTAACACGAACACTTCACAACACCCTTCCTTTTCAGTTTCTTCAGTAACTTTCCAGGGCTAAGGGTGATAAAAGCTGCCCTTTAAACTCTTCTTTGGAAGGTCTGGACAGCCTGGGAAAAAATAACAACTCCTCTAAACAAAAGAAAAAGCCAACTTGATATGGCAAGGGTGCTTCCCCCCTCCCCTCCAGACTGGACTGAAATTCAGAGGAAAAAACCACTGGTCAGTGAATAAAGTGCTCTAGATGGTATGCAGAGGTGACCTCACAATTGGGGAATGTGGTTTAACAGTAGTTTTACAAAATGCTGTATATAGTCATGAGGTTTTGAATATTCCTCACTCCTCTTTCTGAAGCAGTAGTCCAAAAAAGGCTGTCTCCACTGACCTCTATTAGAGGCAGATGTCATGAATTCAAGCAGACATCAATTAATCTAGTAAGTACCACACTGAAGCCTTAAGAAGAACACTATGGGAGGAAAAATGTTTCCTCTAGAAACTTTGCTGTAAATACAGAGCACAACCCTGTCCTGGAAGAACCCTTGCAGTTACTGTGACTACAAGTGCCCTCACAAAACTAAACAAAATCCAAACTGCTTTAGGGAAAATAGAGAATAGCTGCAACCTTTAACAGTAAGAACAGCTGCAGAATCACTAAGATCAAAAAAGCCCCCCTGTTTACTCCATACATTGTTCTAGTGAATGTTCTTCTGCTAAGATAAATGCCTTTTTTTTCCTTCCTTGGCTTCAAAGAGCAGCTGTTTGTCTGAAAAGGCTGCCCAACCAACTGCCCAAACTGCCATAGGTAAGCACCATGAGTCAGGGAACTCAATAAAGTTTGTCTCAAAGAACTGTGAATAGTCCAATTAATCAGACTGTCCTTCATCTTGTATCATCATAACTTCACTGAACACCAGTCCTACATGAGGCAGTTATTCATGGCTCAAGGACAGGGAGGGAGTGTTTTTTCCAAATCATTTGATGAACAAGCTAAAGGAGAGCTTCAAGGCTGAGCCATAAAATAGGTTTCCCTTTTTAACAGGACAAATCCTATCCTCTCCTTGTTAATTCATCAAAATAGCAACACTTGACAAAATCATCTGAGCCAAGTTCCATGATGTTAAAATACAGCTTTGACTCCTGTACAGATCAAGAGTCTCTGACTCAAACAGTCCAGTGACACAACCACCTTTGGGAATTTCTGCCTCCAACAATATAAAAAAGGCCCACTAAAAGGATAAAAGAGTACAGGAGGAAGGCACCTGACATTTTGCAGCTGTAAAGGACACTGCTCACAGTTTTGAGGTCTTCAAGATTAACTCTTTTAAGGAGCCAGGGGGAAGATATTTCCAAGTAGGAATTTAGAAGTCTGAAATCAACCAGAATTATCCAAACACATTCAATATGGAAATTTAAAACACTGTTTGTTGGCTTTTCAGTTTATTCTTTGATGAGCTGGAACAGATTGCACGGCAGACAAGGCAGGAACAGCACATACATGTTCTCAGTTTTCTGTCCCTTCCTTTGTGGTCCTGATTCTCATTTCTTAAAGCAGGATTGGGGCTGCAAGCTAGTGTTAGCAGTAGCATTTCTGCCTGTTTTCATTTCTGTTTTCATTTCTTCTGGGAAAGAATCACATAAGCATCTCTGTAATGTTAGAGTAAAAAGTATTTCATTAAAATTAATTTAATTGCCTGGTTTTCTCAAAAGCTAATACAGAAAACCTCATCTCAGCCTCATAATTTAATTCAAACACCCATAACCTCAAAAATATCTTACAGCAACAACTGCTCTATAACTCATTCCCAACACATCACATCAGACACAGCTGCCATTAACCTTCCTGCTGCCAAGTGCCTTCATCATGTTTTGTTTATTGCAATGGGCATCACACACCATCACCTCTTCCACCAGTTCTAGTCAGGTCTGGGGACCTTTGGAGTACTTCTCCAGTGCAAATTTCTCAAGGATGCTAACAGCAACATCATGCTTCCTGAAGGAAAAAGCATATCCTAAATTTATCAACTTAATCAAAACTTACCTTGTCCTTCAGTCCTAGAACAACTAAAATAAAGAGGTCTTTACTCATCACAACTTACTCTCAGGTTTCCAGCCTTAACACTGGGAACAGAACAAGTAAAATAAAATACCCCTTGAATTATATTTAACAGGGGACCTTCAGTCTCCTTCATCCTCTCTTCTGCTAGACAGTTCTCAAGCACAACAATAAGGCTTCTTCCATACTCACAGCATAATAAGATATTGTTTTCTTACCTAACAGATGCTAATCACAGCTGTTAAAAGAAGGTCTTGGTTTTACTGTCCTTCCTCAGCACACAAGAAGTCTGCATGTGTTTGTTCTATTAAACTCTTTCCTGCCTTGACGACCTACTACATACTCTTAAAATTTATGTATGGCAATCTTAGCAGAGTGAGGCAGACAGCAAAGCTTTGATGTCTCTGGTCACATGATAGCAATGCAGAAGACAAAATTAGAGGCAGACTGAATATACTATATATGTCTCTTCCCATACACTCCATTTACAAAACCTCCTCAGAGCCAGTTTATAAATTAAGGGCTGACAACTGAGCTGTGTCTGGATACCACAACAAGTGTATTCTTCAGAGTTAGTGACAAAGTTTAGAGGAAGGCTTGATAAAACAGATAATGTTCACCTGCTGCAATACACTTGATTCCCATTCAATCATCTGATGAGGGTTCCTTACAATATTTCCAAGAGAACACAAAAGGGAAGTAGGTTTCCCTCTGGAGGTGGAACTTTGCTGGCCTAGCAGGCAGGCACAGAAGGGTTGATGCTTGGTGATCACACACATACCTTCAGATTTTCAAGAGAGGAAGCTCTTGCATCAGTTTAAGGATAAGCTCACAACTGCTTTGATTCAGTACAGGCAGCAACAAATCACCTGTTTCCACAATGTGCACTGGTGCTTTGCTCCTTATGACCAAGATCAAGAATAAAATTATGAATGCCGGTGCTTTAACATACATTTCTATCAAAATCTCTTTAACTGAAGTTCTGGGAATAACCAATGCTTAGATATCCTAATTAATTCATTTTTTAAAAGTTATTCAGGGAACAAGAAGGTCTTTCTAGGAAGACATTTTGTCTCTGAGTTTTAGAACAGATTTCTGAAGGAAGAATACGAAGTGTAGCTTTTAATGCCCTATTCTCTCAAGAGAACAAAGGAACATGACAACCTCCATGCCATTTATGAGCTATTAGATATTCCCTGAACTGAGTTTTGCTACTAAAGCAAATTTATCCATCTGTGAATGCAACAACTGTAAAAATTTTTGCACGAGCAACAGTAGTAGAACAACAATAGTAGAAACTTGTAACGAGGTGTAACTCTATTCACTCCAGGAAAACAAATAAACAAACATTCAATTAGGTTAATGCTACTTGTGATGAAGAGCTACAAGCAAAGTAAGCATTCCACCTTATACATACAAAGGGGGGAAAAGAACTGAGATTTCCCAATTTTATGCAACTCATCTGGTTGTTTAGAAGAACACAAAATGTACAAACTTAGTCCTAAGATGAACATATCAAGAAAGAAATCAATAGCAGGCACCTTCATGGATACTCACATGAAGAACAAGCCCATCCTAAAAAAGTGTTCATTTTTTAGTAAGCACAGTAACAGTTCAAAACCTTGGATGTCAAAATCTTGGCTTTATTACTTTTAGAAGGCTATTTAATAGGTATTTACCTATTTAGAAGGTATTACTTCTTTTTTCTCTGTGGAAACTCATATTGGCAAATATGCTATTGTTCTCAAAATCAAAAATGGGTTGAAAAGCTTATGAGTCATTCCCTTTTGCTTTTAAAATATTTGTATTTCAACTTTCTGCCAAGGATACGGAGAACCCCTAGTGTTTGAAGATTTATTAATAATCTCTAGTAGTCCAACAAGTCCTCTGCTACTTCTTCAGAAATTCTTTCAAGAATCTTATCCAGACATACCAATTCTAAAGCACATAAACTTAGGTATCTACTGCTTGAAATTTTATTGTTGATATTAAGGAGAGCATTTTTTCCCCTCATACAAGCAGAACAAAACTCTGCATTTACTGCACATGTCTACCTTTTCTATAAATACATTATCACTGTCTCCCCTTATATTCATAATAAAACTATTTTTCCATGAGCATTTCTTTCTTATGAAACTGAACTTTTGGGGCAAACAGTATAAAACTGCTCTAAACAATGCCCAGCCATTCATATTTCTTGCTTTACATGCTTTTCCCACATGGTTTGATTCATAATTGCTTCCAGCTTCAGGAAACTGGCCCTTTTAAAGGCACCAAACATACGTTCTTGACTTTGTTTGCACTTAACAAATCAAGCAATGAATCAATTCTATCTAAGCTGCCAGCAGTTCTGAATTCTATAATTTTTATCTTCTTCTTCATCAACTGAGACTGTGTCTAACACAAATCCCAAAGTTACATCATAAAGACTCACATAAGAAATCTTTATCAGAATGCCAAAGGATCAAAACTGAAACAAACTGAAATGAATTAGGAAGAGCAAAACAAAACCAGGGATGGCAGTTACATCCCACCCAAACGTGGGAGAGGTTCAATGGATGAACAACAAAGCCAGGTAACTGAATTGCTATAAATAGCTCAGGTCAATTTTCTTAACTATTTCAAGTGCTCAGACAATTAGTACAGAATGGAAGAGATCAGGTAGAAGGAGATGAAATAAAAATCTGAAATGAAAGAGAAATAAATAACTAATTGCCAGAAAAATACCAGTGTCATAAAGCATGCTAAACCTTTAAATAAGCTTTCAGAAAAAGCATCAGGAGACTCTCCATGTGATGGTCAGAATCCTTTCATTTAGCCCATGAGAGATACTCTTAGTCTTGGACAGGACAGGGTATCATTGGGACTTTTCAGTTCTTTTCTTTTGTCCCTCATTCAGGATTGCAGGAATACAAAAAGACAAATTGAAAACAAAAAAAACCAGGGCAGAAAGAAATCCCATAGCACCAGGC
This sequence comes from Urocynchramus pylzowi, assembly GCA_013397555.1. Classification (NCBI taxonomy): domain Eukaryota; kingdom Metazoa; phylum Chordata; class Aves; order Passeriformes; family Fringillidae; genus Urocynchramus; species Urocynchramus pylzowi. Next base: position 210,858 of record VZRH01006601.1, read on the forward strand.
ATGGGGAAAGTCCAGCATTCCAACACGTTTACTGCTTATTTTTACAGTGTTTAATGGCAAAGTACCACACAAAGACACAAACAGTTTCAAAGCAGCCTCCCAGCCTAGAAAGAAAATGAGGGGAAGGGGCTCTGTTTCAGTTCTTCATTATTAAAGCTCTGAAGTAAAGAAATTTCAACAAACATAAGTAACCCAATCTGTGTGTTTCCTTAGCCCAAACTCCCTCCATTTTTATGGTCTTTTCAAAGTCTAGATCAAGTTTCATTTGAGTTTGCAGGGTGAAGGTTGTTATTTCTGGCTTCCCACCCCCCCAAAAGATGCAATTTCTTGTCTTTTCTTTTTAACACAAAGTTGAAATCATCATGAATATTCAAAAAATCTTTGTTGCACCTTCCCAATCTATTCTATAATCATGAAGAAATATATAAATACACAACATCACAAAATGCCTAGCAAAACAGAAAGCCTATTGGAAAAAATATTCCTTCTTTTAGTTAAGCTCTGCCTAAAGATTCCCAAAGTACACAATATAAAACATATATCAATATAAAATATATATCATATAGTTAATAGAGTGTACACATATATGTTACTATTATATTATTGTGATTAACCATAGTGATCTTATAACCATTTTTCCAATTGAGAGGGGCAACAACTTTTTTTCTCCCTATTCCTACCTTGAAAGAAAATTATCAGACCCTCTGTTTTAAGTGCAAAATGATTCCATGAAACTCACGTGTATCTCCTAACATTTGTTAAACTTTATGAGGGGCTGGTTCTTCCCCAGTCAAAGTCAAACCCTGGGAAGATTTTTCCATCAGTCATCAGCCAAGATTTTGACATCCAAGGTTTTGAACTGACTAGGGCAGAAGGTGAAAAGATCTACCAAGTTCCTAAGGGGGACATTTCTCTGTTTAGAAGCATCAAACCCCCAATGTACCTGCTGAAGTCTCTTTGAAAGTGTTTTCTGAAGGATGAGTTTGAAAGAGGGGCAGAAGCAGTCACTAAGCTTCCATCCCACTGAGGAAATGACACACCAGCAGAGCAGGAAGGAAAGGTGGCACAGAAGCACAACGCAAGGGAGGAGCCCCCAAATCACATGGGTCACAAAAAGGAACTTTTCATATGCTCAACACAAGTGAATCTACACTTGCAATCTGCCAAAGCAGACTCAAAGCAGTCATTAAGGTGACTAAACCAAGCATTCAGAAAGTACTAAGTAACAGAAGAATGACAATACAACCTTCAGCTTGGCCCACTTAATAAGCATTAAATAGTCTATAATTAACTCCACGTTCATGATCCTCCTTTGAAAATCTCATTTAATTCAATGCAAACATAGATTCTGCTTGGGAAATGATTCAGAATTTGTAGTGAATGAGACTCTTGTTTCTAAGACCTGGCCAGTCTCAAAGAACTACTACAATATAAATATTTAATAATAACAAAAGCATGCAACTCATTGCCAAGCACAGATGTTAGAAGTGACTGCAAATCTTGGCATTTGGTGGCACCCAGTAATCCACTGGCTGAGTCACTAAAGTGATTGATAGCCTTAAGTTGTTCAGGAACTATTGCTCCCCCTGAGAATGAAAATCTGAGAGTTGTATGCTAGGTTTTGTAAATGTGTTTTTCTCTACACAACCAGCAAATGTCAGATGTTATCCTTACAGGTTTTGAAAAGGTTCCTGTTGCTTGGGAAAGTGCTTTAGCAGGGAGAAACAGATGCAGCTGGCCTGTTTCTATACTTAGTGCATATTTTGTTTCGATATTCTAATTCTGGTAATAATGTTACGATTATTATAAACATAACTAAAAGATAAACTCTTCTTGCAACAAACCCTTTTCACTAACCTGGTCCTAAGGAGACTTATGTGTTGGTTTGACTGAGGGAACAACTCATTCATAAACTGCATTACCTATGGAAGTCCTCAGCTTTCCATTCACCCTGTGTGTCATTAACAATCCCCACCTGGACACCACCCTGCCCTTTAAAAGCTGTTAGACTTTCTAAAGAAGAGCTTTCCTAGGCACAGGCACCACAAAGGAAGCATCTTCCATCTTAATATTCTCCTTTCCAACAAGAGTGGTCAGAACCTGTCATTTCCATGAAGCCTCCATACAGTATCTTCAGAAGTGGCCATCCCCTCACAGGTGAGATTCCTGTCCATGCCAGCCTCCCTAACTACAGCAAGGCATTTACCAGCTCCCACAGAAAACACAACTCAAGTGCTTCTGACAGAATTCCTTCCAGAGTGAACAAATCTGGTTTCATTAGCATTTCCATGAATTCAGGGAGAACAAAACCATTACATTCCTGTAACCACAGCAGACTGTACTATATCTGAATAACAGCCCTGGACATCTGCAGGGTAGAGGACATTAAAGTAGCAATGCACGAAAAAACTAAAGATGCAAAGGCAAATGGACATTACTACTTACTTATGTCAAATGTTTTCCTTTGTATGACATCCAAAATGCAGGTCAGAGCACTTAGGGTGCAATGAAGATCTACCTTTGTAGAAAATGTTAGTCTTAGGGGCCATTAGTTTCAATGACATCAACTAACACAGCCAGCAACAGGTTTGAGCAAATGAAAGATGAAGAAAAAAAATCCAAAGAAAACTAATTGTTGCCTTAAGTGCTTCAAGTCACACAAGATTCTCACATGCTGTCAATTAAGTGAACCCTATAAAGTTATGATTTATGGCAAGATTCCACCAGAACGATTATATCGCAACAACAGACACAACCCAATTATTTCTGCCAATAAAGTCATCAGTGCAGAACATATTACCCCTTTCAACTCTAAGCATTTTTTTTAACCAGAAAGTGCTTCTATGATGGTACCATCTTGACTCAGTCACAGCAAGTATTTTTAACCACTAAGTCCCACTGAATTCAGTCTGTACTTAGAAATTTGGTATCACAAGGTTTCTGACCACAAAAGGTGAACTTGTAGAATGGTAGCAAAGTCTTCTAGACTATCAGCCATTTTTCTTTCAAAATTTATTTCCTATGTTTTATGGCATTTTCAGCCATTTTCTGTCTTCCTTGCTATTAAAAAGAAAAAAACCCAAAAAACTCCAGAATAATTCAGGCCAGAAGTGAAGTCTGCAGGTCATCAGCTCTATTCTCAAAGCAGGATCAGCTTTAATTCTACAGAAGAAACAAATAAACCAAAACAAAAAGAAAAGAAAAAAAAAACCAAAAAACAAAAAAACCCCCACCTAACAAAGCTGCAATTAAAAAAAAGTTATTTCACCTACATATAGTACTTGCTTTCTTCTTCCTTAAGTTAACTTGTAGTATTTATTTTAATCATGTTGATTTTGTTACAACTCTTTCTAGAAGCTAACTCTAGGACTTTGAAAAATAAACATGCATATTTAGAGTATATATTTTTAAGTAGTCAACAAAATCTTTTTTTAATCAAACTAATGGAGAGTTTTTATAATGAGTAGGTTTTAAGAAAATGAATCAGTGTTCTGGAAGCCCTCTAGCAGGTAAAAACTTCACTTGGCCTCATGCTGAAGAATAAGAAAAAGCAGACCGTGCCTTGAAGAGCTGTAATCAAACAGGTAAGTCAGCAAAGAAGGGGGAAAAGAATGGAACAGAGGTCTGAGGGGTAGGAATACTCAAGGGGATTTGCTAAAAGCAAATGGAAAGGACAGTGCAAGCAGAAGGAGAAGGAAGGGGAAGACTGAAGCAGTGGTTTGGATGCAGCACAGACTGGGATGACAACTATGTGTGGCCACTCAGCGGGTGTGTTCAATAAATTGGACATTACAAAATACACAAAAATAGCCTGGAGAAAAACAATCAGTCTAGTTAAAAACTTCAAAAACATTTTCCCTCTCCAACACCCAGACATTCACTCAAAGGTTACTTTACCCACTTCACAATTTTGGGTTCATCTTTTTGCTTTAACTTCTACATGTATAAATTTAAGGTAATGTATCATGTGAATCTCATCCCACAGTGTTCTATGGGTACACACACTATTGTCCCTAAATCACTAGGATGTCCCAACACAGAAAATTTAACAAAAAAACGGGTAACTGTGCCACCAGCATGGGTTCCAGAGAGCATGCAACAAAAACTGCATGGAACACTACATTGAATGAGACCAGAAAGAAACCTGGAGCTATTCATGCAGTCAACACTGTCCTTCCTGACCACTGAACGAGATACAGAGCCTTTGGAGGAAAATAAATAAACAAATAATCAATATTCCTTCTTCCTCATATGCATTATGCAATCTTTTTTGCCATATGTTACTATAACTGAGTTTATGTACCCAGCTGCTTCTGCAAAAGAAGCTCCTACCTAGAGACTTTCTCATCTCCTGCAAGCAGCAGTTCCCAACACACTCAGGACACTTTTATTCCATTATGGAAGTTCACAGGCTGCTCATCATCACTAAACTGAATTGTTTCACCCTAGAGGTACAATGATATTTTCAAAACATTAAGAATGGGGTTTATATTGACATGACATGCTGTGCAGGGGATGTATTCTCAAGTCACTCAAAGCCACGAGATTGGTTCTGGGCCCTTTTAAGTAGAAGGCTTTTAGTAGAGGTTTTGCTCCCAACACCAAAAATTCCATCAGGTTGCTGACCCCAGAAACAGGGTTGCTACTGACCCCTAGTGTTGGGCAAGCCCGGCTCAATTCGACTGATTTCAGGCAAAAAGCATGAGAAGCATCTTCATCCTCCAGCACTGCAGCGTGCTTCTGACGCAGCAAGAGGTCCCTGCCTTGTGCTCAGGTTCTTTCCGCTCTATTTTATCAACAAAAATAGTAGTACCCATTTTAAAGGAACAAGTGGAAAGGAAATATAAACTCCTAAGCATCCCAGCAAATTGCAGATTCACATTTCTTCTGCTTTCACATCTGTAATTCCTTTTTCATTTGGAAGATTGGGAGGAGGACACCTAGAGCAGGCTGACAGTTGTGGCTCCAAGTGGGTATTTATAGACTCTTGATCAGTTATTAAGGAATTAATGACAGTGGACCACAATCCAAGCTGGCCTGCAAAGCCTAGTGCAAGGAAAGGAGTTGTAATTGCCAGGCTGCTGCAAGACTTGGCTGTCCCAGGAAGAAGTGGAGAGTGTAGTGAGCCAGCTGCCCAGGTGACATAAAAGTTGCTTACAACAAAAAGCTGTAACTACAGAAATGAAGAAGAATCCTACTGTTCTACTTACAATTTTGAGTCCAGGTTCAGGAGAAAGCCCAGTTTGTCATATTCTGGAAAACAAAAGCAAAGGACACAATATCATAAAAGCTGCAAGAGTCTCCTCTGCAAAAGGCACCTAAACCAATTCCTTATAGCAGCTGTTAATACAGATTATTGTTACTCCAAGGTATTCCTAAATTAACATTTCTCAGTCTCCAGGAAATACCAAAGCAAGAGAACACATGGGTAACCATTAATTTAGAAATCACTAGAATTAAGCAAACTATCCAGAGTGATAAAAAGTATTACTGAAACCACTTATGCAGTTATAAACAAAGCTTTCCTGCTTGCTGTACAAATAATTTTGACACTAAACTGTATGAAAAACATTCCTCCTAAGTTCTGATGTGTAGAGCTTTTAAATTTTTCTTCATTCCTTGTCTATTCCAACCCACAACTTCATAATCAAGCAGCTCTTCTTCAAGAGAAAGTGACTCACGGTGGCAAAAATGCTTCAAATTCAGGTGTTGCTCAGCAGGAAACTGCAAAGTCAGTTTATGCCACGAACAGGGGATAGCTACAGAAACAAAACTATCACTCAGAACATCTGTAACTCATGTACAAAACAAGCTTTTCATTCAGCATCTCTGAATATATTGTGATCTTGTAAATCAAACACTGGATACAAAAAGTAGAACTATTAGAATTCACATGAGATACACAAGGAAAAGGTGCAGTGTTCTTCTTGCACTGGGTTAAGCTCAGGGGCCTCCTCACACTGAGGACCCCTGAGTCTCACAGCAATACAATTAAAAAAAAATACAAACAGAGAAGTAGAAGATAACCCAATCAGAGATTAAAAGAAACAACAAGAAAAAAAATTCTCATAAACTTTTAGACAGACCTCATTGGAAATACAAGATTACTTTTCTCATGAGACACCTCTAGAATTTCTGGTGCAGTAGTTTACCTCTGAAGATCACGAGTTTTTCACGCTCCCATTTACCGGCACAACGGCCAAGCCTAAACACGTACCTCAGACACAATGACTGCACCAGACAGGTCAATGTAAACTGTGCCACTGGTTTCAATCCCATTAAGATTTAATTCCTGAGCCAAGGGAAGTATTCTATTTGCCATCACTTAGGTAACAGAAGCTGCAGAACACGTGCACGCTTGATATTGGCACATACTGTCTGTTCCCTGCCAGCACCCGAGTGCCACCCACCATCCCCACTCCACCTGTGCATCTCTGCTCCACCCTCCACACACTCACTGTTCTGTCTCCCCCATGTGCTGCTTCCCTCATAATTTCTTCACAGTTTATTCCTCCCACAAGAAATTATGTCCTATACAACCTCACCTCCTCCACCAGCAGGATTGTGCAGAGGAAGGTACCCATTCTGTAAAAAGAAACATGACTTCAATTTTTATTAACCCTTCTGACTCCCAAAACCAACATCTGTACTAAGCAAACAACCACCAAGATTTTTTTTTTTAGTAACTCTTTTTTAAAAAACATCCATAGCCACTGACCCATCTGTCATTAATCTTATCTCATTCAAACCAACATTCCCTTCTTCCCAACAGGAAATACAAAAAGAGGAAATGCAGTAAGATGCATTAAATGCAACAACATCCTGGACTTTCTATTAACTCAGCACTTCATTAGCTTTGCAACCAAAGCACCAGAACACAGACATGAGCTAAACACAAAGGACAGACCTCCATTGCAATGTTTCACAAGATTTATCTTCTGTTTGTCACAACTGTTTCACCCTCCCCAGGCTTTAAGTTTTGATGTTCACTGATCATTACTGACAGAGATACAAAGTAATTTCTTAAAATTGCATGTCAACTACCTTGCAACAGGCACTTTCCAAAAAAAAGTACTACAAAACAAAACAACATTTCTGGTTTCAAGCCAGATGCAGGGGTATGTTCTTGATTTTCATTAGGGTGTAAGTACAGTTTCAGGCTGAAACATCAAACCAGAAGCATCCACGCCCCTTCCTCTTGTTGGCAGGTGAGACGTGCAAGATACTGCAGGCAGAGAAATGCTGCCCTCACCATGGGCCATCTCACACTCGTGGGCACTTTTCAAAGTTAGCATTACTATTAGCTTGGAAATCAATCTCTAGCACATGCTGCTCCCTCAGGAAAGACACTAGGACCCTCCAAAATTACAGAACCAAAGTTATCTTCCTTTTTAGCAAAAAATCGGAGTCTTGCTACAGACTTCCAGTGTCATTTATCACTACGAATACAGGGGCCAAAAGTCAGCCCAAATGCTGGAAGTGGCCTGGATTCACAAAAGACTGATAAAGTCCCAAATATCTGAAGAAAGCCAAACACACAGAGCCCAGCTGCAGGAAAAGGCAATCCTTGTCTGGAGTTATGTATCTAAATTAAAACAAGATGAAACTAAATCAAAGTACAACTGAATCTAAACCACAGTTTGGTCAGGGTGTGATGATTACAGGAGAGGAACTGAACTGATCACACAGCTCACAGCTCAAGGAAGGGGCAATCCCATTCCTACCCTTTCCTCCATTGAAAATAGAGGTGGCAATAGCCTGCCTTGGCACTCAGGCCACCTCTCTGTGCCCTTACAGGTTGCTTCCTCCTCCCCTGACCTTAGTTTAAAGCCTTACCAAGTTAACCATTTGATATACAGAAATATTTCTCCTCTTTTTCATGTAGTGGGATAAAGAAGTGCTGGTATATTAGAGAAAACAGAACAAAATACAGAGAACAAGGTAAAAAGACCCCAGCTTCTCCACCAAAAATCAGCTTGGACCAGCTGGCCATGTTAAGTGTGGTTTGATGTTGGCCTCCACCAACATCATCATGATGACCCTCCCCCATCACCCCAATCATTAGGGGGGTCTCTGCACTGAAGAACAATGCAGAGCCACTCACAAGTACAGTCTGGAGAACTCCCTTCACATTTAAGCATGTTGGTAGGACTGATCCAGCCCAGGCCATGTCTGACCCACCAATTTCCAGACCAGACACCTCTATGGTTCTGTGGCACAGGATCTGCTTTTAAAGCAAAAAATAAGTAAAGGTAATAAAAAACTTAGTTTGCATCCCCTGGAAGAACATAATGGAGTAATGTGAACAAGACTTTATATTATCAGCCCACAGAAGACTGAAAGGCCCATGAAAGATAAAAGTAACATTATTAGAAGGGCACAAGTCATTCTAAAGATCACAATCACCTGTGCTAAGGACCTACAGATCTCAGCTGACAATGTGGTACAGCAGTGCACAGAAGCACAGAAATGAACATGGGAAATAAAGTTTCATCGTGCACCATAAGAACAAGAGGTCATCTCAGGTCAAAACCAAAATGCATTTCTACATTTCCAGGAAGATCAAAACTGAATAAGAATCTAAGAACTGACAACTATTTCATAATAAAGCATGTAATTGGGATTACATGAACAGAAATAGAGCCAAGCATAGCAATTTCTATAAATTATGCAAATCCTGTGCCAAATTCAATGTTGGCATTAGCATGGAAATTCCTCCAAAGAATCCAACAGAAATCCAGCTACCAGGCTGCAAGTGAGAGATGAATTGTCTCATGTCTGAAAAACTCCATGCAGACCACCCAGGAAGCCATAAAGTCCAGTGTACAGTATCTAGCAAGTATTCAAGTTGCCTTTTGTATCTGCAGCCAATATAGCTATATAGAAGCAAAATGGACAAAATTTTCCCCTTATGCTACTAATCTAAAATCAACAGTCCAGGAATTAACTTGGCATAGTGGTTTTATCCTTTCAAACTACCTGTAACCAATTTCACTGATACTAACCCTTGAGTACTAACCCTTTTAGCAGCCAGATACTTAGAAGCATAGTACAAATAACATTGCCTACAGAATCAGAAAATTAAACTTTTTTTAAAAAGACAGGCTATATGCAGTTCTAGCTCTGTTTAACTGGTAATTGTAAGTACAGGAGGGAAGGCATAAGATTCAATTTCAGTATTTCATTCAAAAAGTTTGTGTTTGTCAAAGAAATCAGTATAATTCTCAAGACACAGAAGTCCTATCAAGGATGCTCAGACCACCCTGATACATTTCATCCTGTCCAGTGCAGTTTGGTCTCTGCAGAATTGAGGATCCAATTGAGCCAAGTCCTGGTCACTATTCACATGCAAGTTTTACATCTGCAGCAAAGGCCACAAGTAAAATAACTCACTCTGCAATGAAAAAGGCCAAACACATCACATTCACCTTGGACTAAGAAAACACATATGGACAGTTATAAAAGTTCAACAATGCAAAATAATTCTGCTAGAACTCGAGAGACAAGAAAGAATTAATGAAAAAAAGTCTTGTTAAATGGATCAACTGAAAAGGACAAAAGAAAGCTTTTATTCCAAGGTTAAAAAAATAGCAGTCAAGACTACTGAGCAACAATCAAAGTACTAGATAAACAAAGACTTAATGTTGCATCCTTTCCTTAGGATTTTCACTTTAACCTCTTCAGTGATGGAATTTACTGATGAAAACATTATTTTCTATTTAAATAACCAGGGAATAAAAAAGACTGTGAAGGCAAGTTCAGAAGAAGTAAAGCTGAGGCCACCCGAGCTTCTCAGCACAGCCCTGCATGGACTGCATGCAGGTCTGTGTTTCAGTTTCCTCCTCACCTCCACCCATGCTTTTACCAACCTTTTTCTCCAGGTTGCCAAGTGACATCCAGAAAAACACCAAGAAAACTGCTAAGACAAAGCCCAGTCCCTGGTGCCTTTCCCTGCTCTGTAACACTCACAGAAGGAGCAGAAGTGACACCTGTAAAGCTAAGTGCTCAGCCCTTGCAGCCCAGAACAAGAAGCTCACCTTACCAATCTACACCTACACATCCTAATAAAACTATAGCAACCTCCAATTGTAGAAAAGCAACTAACTGCTTTAAGCTGAATTTAGGAGAGACTCCAATAGGAAGATGAAAAATTTCCTCCTATGATCTGTATGTGCCCTTTCACTTTTCCCAGGAAGTCATCTGTTTCAAGCCAGACTACAGCCTTTGCTAAACAGTTGTCCCATTTACTGCCATGAGTCCACTTGGCAAATGGAGTTAATGCTGCCCTACTGAGTCTCCCAACATACTCCTTATTCTATAAATTTTATCGTATTTCCTAGTAAAAGTCAAGAACAATATTAACAAAACAGTAATCTATATTGGCTTTTAGTGATTTACAAGATGTGCTGATTTGATGCAGAGATGTCACATGAGAGAGAAAAATCACATTGAAATACTTTTAATTTGAGGCATTCATTAAGCCACTTCTTGACATTTGCACCTCAAATCATTCACAGCTGTATTTTCAACTGGAGGAATGGAGCATTAATAAGAAGATAGATGATGATACTGAGCACACTGGCAAAGTCACATAAGGACTATGAAACTGCTTCATGACAGTCACTGGCAAAGATTCAAGAAGCTCCCACAGTCTACACTCCAAAAAATAAAGAATGAAGTAGAACTTCATTAATCAAAAATGAAAAGGAAAAAGCATCTCTGCAGAAAAAAAGCCACTAAAACCAGCAGAGAAAATACTTGTATTTCCCTTTTTTCTTTCTGCCTTACAGGAATGAAGAAATATACAGCATAGTAAGTTCATCTCTCCTTTCACATCATCATCACATAGTGCTAAGACAGAAATGCAATTTGGGTGAAAAACCCCAGCATGCTAGAACCACATCAGCTCCAAACATTAATTTAAGTTGCTTTCCTCAAACCAAGAACATCTAAAGCTAATTACCACTGACCTGAAAATCCAGGAAATATCAGAGTTTGTAACTGTAGACATCTGTACTATCAAAGTATCATTGACAAATCAAATAAACAGCAAGAAATCTTCTGCAAGTCACCCATGTTTTTCTCCTACACTAGGAATCTATCACTACTCTACCCATTTGATACCTCATTCAGTTGCATTTCTATTCTTGGCCTCCATCCATACCACTCTCCATCCAAAACATAGGCAAGTAGTCACCAAATTCACGCTAGACTTGTATTTGGTAGGACAGACACAGGGTTATTCTCATCCTTCACAAAATGGTTTTCTGAGCATCTTCAGCAGCTGAATGAAACAGAGAAAGTTTCCTGCAAAGATCTCACAGCTTTTCCCAAAATGGTTATGGACTTTGACTTAAGGAATCACTAGCAGCAAACTCCAAAATAAGCACAGATTCAAATTCTCAGATGATTACTCCACTATCAGTGTGAACTCAGCATTTGGAAGCATGGTCTTACACGTGGGCTTTCACAAGCACATGAGCTGCAGCAGACAGCTACTCTAAACCAAAGTCTGGAAATCCAGAAGAGTTAATACATGCAAACAATTTGAGCAAGACCTAGATAACACTTGGTTGCTTGTAATGTTGGAACTAGCACCTTTTAAGCCTGCAAGTGAGAACATCTGCTATAAATCAGTGGTCAGTACTGCAGTCAAACATGTCTAATAGGAGCATAAGCCTACAGCCCAAAGGCATTCAGTATTTTCAGCAAGCACAGTAGCATCTGGGAAACTTGCACATCCAGTGCACTCCTATCCAAGGCTTAGAGAAGAAAAATTTAGCTTGCTGTCAGACACAGGAGGTAGGAAAAAGTCTTGAACAAAAATAGCAGGGGTATAAATCTAACTTTCAAGGTCCAATGTTTGATTTGGTAGCAACAAAGTAAAACAAAGCAACTAGAGAGGAAAGAAAAAAATAGAAGGAGCACTAGCTGTCTATGGCAAGTGAATGAAATCTAGGTCTCCTCAAACACCCTGTGTCCTGATTGCTTCCCCAACTTCAGAGCGTGACACCCTTCTTTCTGAAATGGTTTCAGCTGAAACACAGGCTTAGACATAACATCAAACACTCATCTCAGCTGTTCAAGCTTTATCTTTTAAGGGAACAGACAGCCATGAAGAGAATTACAAAAACATCTGGACTTGTGGAGGCTGGACCACAGCATGAACCTCATGGTTCAGCCTCACTCAAAACACATTTGGCTCACATGCCCTCTACCCAATAATCTCCTATGAAGCATTACATTAAAGCTCCATAGCCAGATGAGCTTCTGAACACTCAGTTCAGAAAGTTTATTCAGAAAAACCTAGACAATGTCATTAATCTGAGTTGCATAAAGACAGATTTCCAGCACTTGTGAAAATTGAGACTTGCATGTGGGACAAAGTTAAAGGGAAAGCCAAGATAAGGACAAGTAGTCAATTCAAGTATGATACAGAAGCTGCAACAAGACATTGCCCTTCACATGGCATGATTAACAAGTACTAAAAAGCACTTCTAAGCTGTTTAATATGCAAATATAAGTACCAGTTTTAAGCAGCATAAAATCTTAACAGGGAGACTATTATTCTCAGCTGGTTTTGACTAATAAAGAAAAAGGTATATGTAATTTTATGTTTCAAAGCATATAACTTGAGCTGAAACATCACCTACTGGGAATGGCTGGGCCTGGAGCTGCCATGGTTTCTGTGGGTTCTTTCTGGGCTCTGTCTTTTCCTGGGTCTGCAGCAAGGTGAGATGGGATGGACAGCGGAAGCACAATAGCCACAGTTTTTCTCTCTCTCCTTCCTGTTCAACAAGGAAAGCTATCCCTCAGTTGGACAGATACCACACATCTTGACATCTCATTACACATACCAGTTCAGAGCAAGGTGAAGTCTGCAGCACAGTAAGTGCAAAGTACTAAACACAAGAGCAATAAACATACAGCTTTCTCGGGCATTTCTTCTCAAATATATGAGTTTTCTTCACATTTCTTCAATGAAGGAAGTCAGTCTTGTTGCAGTGAAAGGGTTTACAAAAGATCAAGTCTTACTATCTCAATTCCTAACCAATCCAAGCTTGAGTTGCAAAATGCAAGCAGAACACAAACCAGTTCTTTTAAAAGAGACCCAGGCAGTCCAATGGCTCACATGAGCCTGTCTCCTGCCCTCCATATTAACAGAACTCCAAAAGACACAGAGCAGTTGAACTGTTTCTCACCACTAGGTTTACTTTCCTATTGGTGGAAACATTTATGGTTAACTCCATAGATACAAAATCTGCAGTTAAAATTCAAGCAAGGGTATCTCAAACCTATGCAACTTCTTCCCTACTTCTGCAGACTGAAGAGAACACCACCCAATACAGGAGACAGGCAGTTATGACACATTAATTAGTAAGAGAGAATTAATAGAGGCTTTCTTCCCCCCATATACACAACAACATATCCATTTGGCACCCTAGAGATACTGCCACATCAGATCATGCACTAAGAATAGATCTTTTTCCAGATATAAGTTTTAGTGGAGATACAGGGAGAGTAGAAAAAGTTTGAGGTGTTTTAAACAAAGTTACTACCACTAGTTCAGGGGTTAGTAAATCAGATGTGTGTTCAGGCTTCGATGTTAGTGTCAGGCAGCAGGCTCTCTTTCAAAGTGTGCAGGCAGAAGACAGGTGCTATGTTGGAAGGCAGCATGTTCCCCCTATCAACCTAAGAGGAAAGGCTGGCAAGCATGATAAAACAAAAAAAATCCAAGCGAAGGTTTTGTCTTTTGTGGAAGACAATAAATATCCCCATTTTTTAAGTGTTAAGGGGTTTAAAGTTATAAGAGCAATTCTTAGCCCTTCCCTTGCACTTCATATGTCATTATATACACACACTGTAAACTGAATTTCATCAAGTATCGTGCTCACTGTGGCGTGCCTTGGCTGCAGCTTGCACATTATACACAGCCAAATGGAGAGTTACTGATCTCGTGAAGTGCCCCCAACACAAAAGAATTTTTGATTTCTGGTTCAGTTTAATTGTAGGTCATGCTTAGGTTCCAAACAAAATGAGATTGGGAAGGATTTGCCCAGGGGTTCAATAATGCTAGTCAATCTCCACCCAAAAAAAAAAAAAGTTTCCAGCCCTATTGGTTTAGTTACAACTCTTTCTTCTTTTCCTTCCTGGAAGCATTCCTAATGTCTTTCCCCAAATAACTCAACTGTTTGTTTAGCTGGGAAACTATCCTAGTAGCATGAAATAGTTTTTCTTCAGCTGGTAGGTGACTTCATCTTAATGCCTTTCACATGAGAAGAGGAGCACAAACTGCATCATCAACACGTGTCCAGGTCGTTTCCTCGCTGGGTAAGGGAAGAGTCGCGCAGGTTAATCCTTGTGTCGTACTAAGGCTCTTACAACTCCCACTGCACTTAGGAAAGGACCTATTTATCCTTTGGCTAGATGGCTGATTCCCACAGAAGTGTGACTCCCAACATGTGTACCATAACAAGTGTCCTGCCTCCCAACATGGCTACCATGTCCAATTAAGTAGAAGCCTTGTCATGAGGTGGGAGATAGAGAAGAAGGCAATGTTGTACCTGAGCCTAGTGTATGTCCAACGGAGTCAAAGGAAAGAACCACTGAATCTGTAACACAAGAGTACAAGTTCATTTTCCCCTTTTTTTCAGCAGCATTTCTTGCTGTAACATTTTTTTGTTATTTTGTTTAAGCAATTCCTTGTGCTCCCTTCTGCCAGGAAGCAGAACAATTTCTTCACCAACCAGACCAAACAACAGGCACCTAGCAAAGGCAGAACAACAGAGCACACAATAAATCACAGTGATGTTAACCAATGAAGTAGCCACAACTCATTGAAAAGAATTTCATTTTATGTCTAATAAGCTTGGTCAACTGTATGATAACATGCTTTGACTGCTGGCTAGAGAGTTTTTTCTTATCAAATGTATTCCCAATATTTTGTTCCCACTGAGGGGACTCACCTTTATGATCAGTTCTTCCCTGACATGGTTTGTTAAGCCAAGCATTTTGTGCTCTTTGCGCTCCATGCTCACCATGTTTCCCACATCTTTACTCACAGTAGTGGCTTCCACCTCAATGCATTTCAATTCATCAATATCTTTTCACCTTTGCACTATATGCAGCACATATGCCAAGCACCAACAAAATATAACCTCTCTACCTGATACCCTTCTATTTTTCTTTCTGGGAATCACAACAATGATTTTATCCATGACTGCAGTGGCAACTCTTGTTCATCAGTTAATGCCTGACACTTTTAGTTACTGTTTCATACAATGGGGCAACCTTTGCTTCAACTGTGGTTTAAAGATCCTAGTTTTTATATATACAACTTGACATTTGGCCACACAGAAACCCTTAGTGCCTGCCTGCCCTCATCTCACCCCATGATCCAGACCCCTTTACAAGTCTGGATCTTAATTTTCCTCATATAGGACTCTTCCAACCTAGAATTTGTTTGCAAAATTATCAGTAATAATTTGATATTCTGTTCCAAGTGGAGTTGCATTATGTTATCATGCTCAAGAATGGGCCTTTCCCCCAACTTTATGCTTGTTTGAGACAAACCAAGATTTATTTTGGTAGTAAGCCTCCTGGTTTGCCATCTATTTTCATGGAAGTCCTAACTGAAGGAGAAAGACTACCAAGTTCTATTCTCCTACCAGTGGAGCAAAATAGGGCCCAAAACTTAGAGACAAATTGCTAATGGGCAAAACACAGTAAAGAACAAACCACCACAATAGTATTAATAATTTTATGGTCTGAGAAGCTTTAAACTGACACAGCAATACCTGAACTGCCTTTCATCTTCACCTAAAGGAATAGACTGAATCCTTTGACATTTCTCTTTGTCACCCAGGTTTCAGATGTAATCAACTCATCACACATCCTTTGCAGCACCACAAAGGCTGCCAAGGTGCAAGCCCTCAGTGCAAGGCAAAAGCTCAAGCACAAGAAGACTCAGCCTGCTGAAAAGTGTTT
Organism: Urocynchramus pylzowi; assembly: GCA_013397555.1. Lineage (NCBI taxonomy): Eukaryota > Metazoa > Chordata > Aves > Passeriformes > Fringillidae > Urocynchramus > Urocynchramus pylzowi. The sequence goes on from VZRH01006601.1 coordinate 226,845, forward strand.
AACCTCCTGCTGCATCACTTGAAATTTAGGCAGGCTACAATCAGGCAGTTACCATGTTAGAGCTGAATATAACTTGACACAGGACTGAGCCCTTGGCTTCTCTATATTTTACATTATCCTGATGCTTATTTTCCAACTCTTAAAAATGCAATAAGAAACTGCTAATTTTCAAAACAAACACTGTTGTTTTAACAAAGGACTGCTAATTTGACTGGGTTTAAAAGAATTTGGAAAAAGAAGGTCTGTGCTGTCTTATATCCAGTACTATAGTACTAACATAAAAAAAATAAAAAGAGGATATTACTAGTCTCAAAACTTACTCCAACAAAAATAAAAATCCATCTGGACTTAACAACTGTATTTCCTCTTTTGGGAATAAAATTCAGACATCATTATATTATTCTAAATAGCAAGGAGTTTAATTCATTTTAACTGCATTAACTTCATTTGCCATCAATTTTAAAGTATCTCTGTGGGGTTCTCCTTTAAAAAAACTGTTGATATTTTTATCAACATAAAGTACTGCTTTGCAGTTAATGTCAAATTTAAAAGCTGTTAATTTTTCTGAAATATATTTTGTATTCAAACACTGCACATGAAATATTAGGACTTATCTAAGAAGGGCTGAAAAGCACTGCAAGTACCAAATTAATAACACTATCGCAACCCACAAAAATAGTATAATGTTTCATTCCCTTAACTGAGAACATTATCTTCCTCATATAAAAAAAACCAATTTACAAGCAGATTAAGAGCTCCCTTTTCCAAACCAGTTCTTCATGCTACTATTAGTTTCAACTAATCAAATTCACTGTGAATAACCTGTATTATAGTCAACTCCCCCTCGACCTCCAGAAGTAATTTCACTAAACACAGATCTTTATTAAAACACTGTGTTTATTTCTGGTATTAGCACTCCAAAAGTGAACAAACTATAAACCTGAAGAAAGCTGAGAAGATAATATGTCACCTTTCTTCTACCCCAAAAAGCTATTCACATCCAAATTCAGAGCTACAGGTTATTTCTGTCAGAAGTTGATGGAGATGAACATTTCCTTGAAGCAAGTCAGATTTACTTGCAAATACACTGAGTTCTGCTTCCACAAACATAAGAAGAAAAGTTTCTTTGCTTCTATTTTCAAATCTCTTCCAGTCATTGCTCAGCTCAAAATCCTCCTGACTTTCTAGGGGGTCTTTTTGGCTGAGACCCAGTGGCAGCTCTGTCTGTGCCCAGTGCCTTTCCTCAAGCCCCCCTTTGCCTTTCAAAGGCAATCTTCAAAGGCTTCATCTTTCAAAATTCATTAAGACACAAAGTAAAACATACCCACTTACATGCACCCTTGCTTTAGGTGCCAGGAAGTGTTTGTGCCTGAAGGAGCAGTCCCCAACCTTTCAGATACCTATTTCCATAAATAAGCTTAATTTTTTTTCCTCTTGCCTTAACTGAAGGGCAGCCTTTATGCCTAAATCATGAAATCTGACACACAGTAACTTGCCAATATGTACAGCTTAAGGCTGCACACACCACAGTACCAGTCTTTTACATCTGTTTTCATGTTAACTACAATCTTTTTTTCAGTGGCTCTAGCAGCTTAAAAAAGAAAAGGGAAAAAAAACCAAAACAAGAAGATATAGCAAAATCCAAATGTAATTCTGGATCTTATCCAATCCATCAGAAGAAGCAAAGACAGCCCAGGCACTCACTCAATTTAGAAGGCACTCAGTGCCAGGAATAATGATGGCTGAGACCTCACCAGCCAGATTGCAAAGTTGCTTTGGGTCACTTTGTGTCAACTTAAACCCAAAGCTGCATTGGGACCTATGCTCTGGGCCACTTTCCCCTCACTCCCACCACCCAGTTAGAGCATCACAAATTGGACCAATATACAAATGTGCTCCCTCATCCCCCACAAAACAGTGCAGGGCTACCTGAAAGCACTCCATCACAACCCTTTGGAGTGTGGAGGAGTGTCATGTGAGACCCTGTTCCACTGCTGTGAAACCAACACAAGGATCCCATTTCATTCAGGAAAAAGGAGCTCCAAGACAGACGCTGCAAACACCCTCAATGCTGCTCTGAGAACAAATTTAAACTCACTTCCAACATTGCTCCATACAGGACCCAGAGCTAAATATACCTTTGAAGGAACACAACTGGACTTGCACAGATCTGCTCTGTAGTAAAAGAAAAAACAAAACCCAAACCTAAAAAATACCCACCTGCAAGCAAATCTGTGATGACTCCACTTATTGCTGCATCTACACCCCACTCCAGCTAAGACATCCAGGTATGTGGACTGATTGTACTGATTGTATTTCAAGGCAAGGAATGCACTTCAAGTGTTGCTAACCCCTTACCTTTCTCAGGGCCTGGATAACTGTGCATCACACTCCTCTGTCCCCAAGACAGGCAAATTAAATCATCCATCTTGCTGCATGTATTGTGCACCTTAGCTCGGGGCATCTCTGGACACCAGACTAGTATTTAACTGCTATTTGTAACACATTGCTTTATCTTTTCCAGTACTCTAGCTTCTGAACAGAAAAATAAACTCATTGGGAAGATTTGGATCTTCACAAATGAGTGATGATCACCAATAAACTGCAGATTTCTAGGAGATAAACAAAGCCATGCTGAAAAACATCTGACGTTTCATACTCCATGCACATCACTAGATAAACATTTAACATGGGTACTGCACTGAAGAGATGTATGAAACAGCTCTTAAAAGCCCATTGTGTCAAGTTCTTAAAATAATGTAGGAGCAAATACATGGATTCATTTCCAATACAAATACTATCCCTATTTTGATTTCATCACTGAAGAAAATGCAATATACAAACAAAAAAACAAGCAGTGGCAATACATAATGAGAACCACAAACAAATACATTCAAATCTACATTCAAACAAGAACTGCATGTAAACTGTATGTTTACCTAAGTGCTGTTACAAAATTTCAGTTAAGATTTTTATAGTAAGTCCCTCTGAGAAGCCACTAATTTTTTATTGCTTTTTACAGATTCTCCCTGCAAGGATTTGTAGATATTTGTCTCAACCTATTGGAAACCAAAGAAGCTGAACCAATAACTTCTCTTATCTGTTTTTTTTGGGGGGGATTGTTTAGGGTTTTTTAAAGAAAAAAAATAAAATGGAAAACCAGACCTCAGCAATAAAGTAACTTCCCCAAGAAAAACAACATGATTGCGTGCTGCTTTGGAAGTGGTCCTGAGAAACCACAAACTGTCAGTCCCACTGGAGTTATAAGAGTTTAATAATAAAGGCTTAACACAGCCTCAGTACCACATACCATTACAGCAATACACTCCACAGGCCAAGCCAAACAGGGAATACAAGAACACATCGCAACATAAGGCTGTGATTTGGCACATCCTTATTCAGATGCTCAAGCTCTGAGGTCTGTATTGCTTTCTTACATGCATAATCAATGTCTCTCATTCCTTACGTCCCTGTTCTCCAGATACTTTGATGGATTCCTACAGAACTACAACCTGTATTTAATAACATCTAATGTAATTTATACCTCCAGAGCTTGATCAGAGACCAGATATGCTGCAGAGCTCCATCAGCTGGCCTGGGGATGGCAACTGCAGTAATATTATCCAAAAAAATTTTGATTCAGAGTCAAAATGAAAAGAAAAAAATGAGGTGCTTCATTTTTATCACAGAATTAGAAGAACACCCTTAAGGGTCTGTCATTCATCTGTCTCTCTTTTTCTGCTGAGTACTGAAAAGTATAAGATCAAACATCCCAATAGCCATCAAAATTTATTTTCTATTTGAGATCAATATTCTGGAATGTGACATACCAGAGAAGGAATATTTAATGCATGAAACTCTTAATAACTTCCTGACAAAGAGATCAATAACAACAAAAACTATTCTTATGTTTCACCTAGCCAGGAAATGAAGTGCACAAAAGCACTCTCAAACACATTCTACTGTCGGGATTCATTTGGCAAGAAGATCTTAGAACATCTCCTGCCCCAAATAAAAAATAATTTGAATAAGACCCTCTCTTATCATGACTATGCAACATACTGAATAATTCTTATATCCAAAGAACTGAAGGGAACTGAATAATTTCATTTCTGTCTTAGAGATCTCACTTAGATATCTAAAGTATGAATATCCTTCCTCAGATTCAGTAAAACATAACTGCCTGCACTTAAAAATTCCTTGACAGGGCAACCTTCACTTCCTAACACATTGTTTTGCATGCTGAAGATGAATTTAGGGAAGGGCTAAGTAATTTACTGCATTTAATGACAAATGCCATCCTACTAACTTATTAAGTATCCTACTTTTGCATTAATGTTGGGATCCCCATTTCCCCAGCTTGGTCTATTTTGCTTTAAGCAAAATAGCTCTTTCTTCTATAGTGCCAAGGATTTTCCTACTTGACACCTCCTTTTCTGAACACAGTGACATGGCTCTGTGTTAAGGGCACTGGTCACTACAATAACACCTTCTGTACCACAGTTCAAGGATGTTCCAAGTGACTCATAGTCATCATTTAAAACTCAAGGCACTAATTACAAGACATCACCTAAGCCCCACTTCACACAGCATCAGTGAAGGTCAAAGGAAACACTAATATCATACCACTCTTACTGATAATCTCAGCTCCTACACACGTACTCTGTCAAAAACAATCAGTACTGCTCCCATGTTTAGACACCACAAGGACTTATGATCTCAAGTGCATTGTTTGAGCAGCATAATTCTAATATTTTCAGTATCTAAGATGAGAAATTGCATATAAAGATGACACATACAGCGCACAGGCACACTTCCTAATCACAGATGTGAGAGCTAAGAGCAGCAGATATAGGGACTGCAAGTTTTGGCAAGCAAAACACATGCAGAGTTTCAGTCCAGTGCTGTCTGTAGCTGATAGGAGACCTAGGTTCAAAGTTCAAAACTTAGTCCCTTTATGGGAAGAGAAAAGTCACTCAGCAACAGGACACATCTTCAGCAACAGGAAACATCTGATTGTAAAGAACATTTCCAATAAACTCTGGGTTTAATAAATTGTCTTAAAACACTACAGGCTACACTAAATGTGAATGCCTGTCCTGTGTGTCACCTGGCTATACTTACTTTGGTACAGGGATGTGGGAATAGGACAATGCTTGTTTCAAATAATGTACCCGTGAGGGAAGATTCATCGTCATTTGAGAACACACATCATTGAGAGATAATATAATAATGGAAATATCTCATTCTTAACAGTAATTCACTTATGCACTGTACATATTCAAGTTTCTGCATTGTTGCTCTAGCCACTATCTCTTTAAACACCATCCCCATTTACAAAGCACACAGTGCTAAAGGCCCATAGGTTCTCTCTCCACTTTTGTGGCTGACCCAAAACACTCATTTTACTGACAGCTGACTTCACAGCCAAGCTTAGATCTGAACCCAAATTCCTTGGCCATCCACTCTGTGCAGACATGAGGTCCCTTTTGTGCCTCAGCCTGGGGCCAGCCAGCCAGCCAGCCAGCTTCCACACCGGGAAACTTGACACGGAGTGCTGAGGCTCAGCACAAGCTCTGCTGCAGGGAGGGCAGGCACAGCTGGCTCTGAGTGAGTCTCTGCAAACTAAGCCACAACCAACAGGGGTAATTTTGCTATAACCCACGCAGCCCTGAACAAGTCCTTTGATTAAATTGTTTCTCATCCATAAAAATAAACAATCTGATTTTTTCCAAAGACCCTTGGGTAAAAGGCTTGAAAGCTAAGAATGGATATAGCAAAGTATTATCACTTGTCTGGAGAATTTAATGTGGCATCAAGGTCTACTGGTTACACTGTAAACAGAAAAGTCATTCTCTGTCACCTCTCAATTTCCTGTCATTTAAGTGAAAATACAGCTCTCTTAGTGATACTGAACTTGAGAGATGTAGTAATATTTCTTTAGGCAATTTTTATGAATTTCATGGAACCCAACCAACCTTTTTACACTTGCTGTTTTGTGCATTGCTCCTTTTTCATCAGGACGTTTGTTATGAAGTGGTAAACGAACTGAACAAGAAAAGACACTCATGTTCTGAGCAGATGTATTTTTAAAATGGTTTGAGCATGCCAATTTCTTTATTCTGCAATGAATGAATGGAATGAAAAGATGTGATGTCCTGTGCCAGCTGGCAAATGCTTCAGAAGGACATTACATTGCTATTGTCTTCAGCAGTGCCCAAATAACTGTTTGGTGGCAGGAAGGGCTGGTATGTTTTGCTCATAAGATCAGTATTTATTTGGATCTACTACATAACTTCAGGGCCATGAGCAACACGGTGCTTCACAGAGCATGAGGGGCATGCAGCTCCTCCAGGTCCATCACTGCTCCCTGCTCCAGGGGAAGGCCAACAGCACCTGCTCCTTACCTTGCACTTTCCAGAAGGGAGGTGGACAGATCCAGAGACAAAGGACAAGGTGAGATCCAAGTGCTGCAGGCATTCAGTGAAGTTGAGTTCCTCACTTGGCTTTGAGGAGCACAACTCCAGAGAAGGTACAGAACTACCACAAAGTCACAAAAACACCCAGGCCAAACTCTACCAACAAAGCTGGTATTCAAGAGGTTATTTTCTTGACAATGAGAAATCCTTTATAGCTAATCCCAAACAGATTCTCAGTATTTTAAGGAGCGCATTATCTCCTAAGATAAGCCTCATATTTTGGTTTCAATTATTACTGTAGCACAAAGTCAGTCATACTCCCAAATTCCATAGAGGAACATGCAATAAATTACAAAAGAGTACAACTTCTCTCTTTGAAGATAACAATCTATGTAGCAAGACATAAAATAGGTACTGGCAGTTGGGGAATTACACAGCACAGAGAAAATTAATTCTGTATTTTCATATTGCAAAAAAAGCACATATTGTTAGCTTAGATACTATAGAACACAAAGTATTTATTCTAATTTGAAATAAATTGCTTTAGTCTTGTAGCATTTTTTCTAAATATGGACATGGGCCTTTACCTTAATAAAACACAGTTTGTGTCTCAAACTTACATATACTCACACAACTGTCAGAGAACTCTGGAAGGCTGATGCATACTATTTTCTGGTTTACATAAATGAAGATTATGTTTAATCACACAATTAATGACAATCAGGACAACAACTATTTTAATGGACTGGTCTTGGTTTTATGCCTACTGAGTCACTCAACTATATTTTCCTCCCTTTCCATCGTATGCAAAAACCTTTTTCTTTTCTGAGCTAACTCTCAGGAACCCCTCCTTTCTCAAAAGCAGAAGTACAAATACTTCCATCAGGAAATTCACATTCTTAGGCTTGTATGAAAATGATCTACAACTTATGATATGTAGCCAGTGGTCAAAAGCTTCCCAAAACCTTAAAGCACACAATATCTGGCCCAACTACCACAATAACTGCCAACAAGGTCCTGTGTAGAGTTTTTACAGTGAGATTTGTCATCCCTCCTGTCTCTGCCTGGAGGACAAACAAATCACAGGAAGGAGTGAGGAATGAACCTAAAACATCTCCTAAATACAAGAGTTTTAGAGGCATCTTGTCTACAAAATGATCACACTTGAATTTCTTTTGCATAGCAACGACCTAGATCATTTATTAACATGAAAGGTGATGTTGAACAGAAAATCTGCTGGATCCATTTTTCACTCATGTATTTTGCAGTTTGGGGCCAGGGGGAAGTTTGTGGGAATTCATTTAACTTTTAACACCATCACCACAACTGATTCCAAAATTTGAAGAGATTTCTGGCCCATCAAATCCTAAAACTTAGTAAGTTTCCAAAACATGCTGAGACTTCCAAACAAAAAATTTTATTTGAGAGATCGTACCCAATATGTGATTTTATAGGTAGCAGACATACTCAGAGATATGGAGCATAAGCTCTTTCCAAGCTGACTGCTTTGAGGAGCAACTTGTCTTTACCTTACTGACACACTAACTGGTCTCCAAAGTGCATTATGTCTACACAAAAGCCTTCACATCCTAAACTAAACACTGACACAAGCGAATTTGAAATAAAGTTTTTCCCAGAGTATCTGCTTGACTATGAAAGCATGCATACTCAGAGAAAAAAAAAACAAAAAAAGCCTCCAAAACAAGAATCACAGTAACTGAACAGTGCTTATATTCTCATTTCCTATTATTTTCTTTTACAGAAGTGTTTGATTTTAATTTAAAAAAAAAAAAAGAGTTCATCAAAACATAAGAAAAACAACCCAGGGATCCACTAAATGATGATGCACTGTTAGTAGTGCCTCATTTCCATGTGCAGAAATTGCAGGACAATGAAAAACTTATTGAAATAGCAGCTGCAGGAGTGGAAGTTGATCACCACACACACCACTCAGCCCCTGGACAAATACAGCTGGAGACAATCTAAGGAAAAGTGTTCCTCCTATCACACCACATAGAAAAATACAATGAATCCCTTTAAATTAGCACTTGGCAGAGAAACAAGCCAGTGAGGGGAAAAAAACCCCAACCAACCAAATAAAGCATTAAAATAATTCCAAGGCACCCAGAAGGTTAAATAAGAAGAAACATTGGTTGCAGTCTAGGATCAATGGAATTAAACTGCTGAGCACCTCCCTGAAGTGCTTCAGCCTCTTTTTTTAAAAAAAAAAATAACTCATAGGGTAGTTTCCAAGTCAGCAGTGACTAAAAGTCAGCAGCTACTCCTCTAAGTGGGAAAAGGAGATTAAAAAAAGATGCCAGTCTCGCTTACAGCTACAAGAACTTTTACTGTCCACGGATAAATTCTATCAAAAAGATCCTTGTCAGTCAGACTGAAGGTTACAGTGACACAAAGCTTGTGTGTAAAACAGGAATAGGCAGTAAAATACCAGAGAACTGCAGAGAACTGCACGGCATGCAAACATATTGGGTGACCCTATTCAGGAAAGCCACAAAGTCTCTTGCATCTTTGCAACAAGCAATCAAAATGCCTCTGGGAAACAAAACTAAACAAGAAAACCCACCCCAAAACCAGAAAAAAAAAAAAAAAAACCAACCCAATCCATGTCAATGGACTACTTTAATGAAAATATCAAGACAAGGGATAAACTTGCTTAAGAACAGTAATCCAGCATCCTGCGCAGCAGCATCACTGGAGCATCGATCTTTTTGTTGTTGTTGAAGATCCTGTGAAACTGCCAACTCTACTTCACTAAAAGCTGAAACTTCAGAAATTGAGAGATGCCAAGAACAACTCCCTTTCTAAGTCAATTTCCACAAAGAAAATCTACTGTAATCTCAGAAAGACAAAACTTCCACAGCGCTCCACAACAGACTCCATTCCTTATTAGCATTTCCAGCCACCTGCTGAAGTATGCTTCCAGCCAGGATTTCACAGGCTCACTGGGATTCACAAATTTTAGAGTTTCACCAATTCTGGATTACTCCACTAGCAGAACTCCTTATAAAAGGCAACAGTCATTTTATTAAGCTTATTCTAAAACAGCTGCCTCATCTAACACAACTTCTTTTGACTGGCAAAAAACCCCAAACAGCTTGATGTTGGCAGGTCTGGGATCAACTCAGAGATGGAAAAAGGCCTTTTCTTGGTTTGTGACAAGTCATCAACGTTGGCAACTTTTTGGCCCTAAATTTGACTATGAAATTGCCTGCACAACTGAGCAGATGATAGGGAAAGAGAGGGGAGGATTAAGGGAAGGGAGATAGCAATGAGTAGGGCATTCTACAAATAAAGAATATTGCAGAAGCCTGAGACAGCAGTTCGCAAAACACAAAAGCCTGCTGGTCACTTGGAAAAGGCAAACTGTGTTGAATGGCTTAAGCTGTTGGGTTTTAAAGTCAGGGACTGGCTGTAGAGGAAGAGGTTCTTAGATTTTATAAGGTTTTTAAACTGCAATAAAAGAGTGACTTTCTCAGGCTGGATAACCTTGACATTCCTTTTAAACCATACTAAAACAAACATGCCCACCAACTTTCTCAAACCAAATCAAGAAATGGCAACACTAACCACAGTAGATGCTATTCACGGCGATACACGAACCTCAGCATCTCAAGGCCAAGGACTCCATATGGAGAAAAAACACAAGCCAAAAGCAGGATTTAGGGCCAACTTCAAAATTGCACATATGTAAGAGAACTGCAACCACTTTAAGATCCTCACTGCATCTGAGCAGCTCGTTATCACCAGCCCCAGGCCCACAAGACTTCAGAGAAGGAAACAAAGTTATCAGTTGCAGCAGAGCACTTTCCCACAGCTGGTTTTAATTAAGCTAATTTGGCAGTAGTGACTGACAGCAAGCAGAGCCTTCCCAAATCACTTTGCAAGCATTTTTGCCAGCACTTCACCATCTGTGATAACCAGGATACTTGATACTAACTAGGATCTGTCTGAGGTACAGCATTTTAGAGCTGTGTATCCACTCTCCTTTAAAATCATCTGGTACAGCCACTGCCTACAGGTAATTGGGGCCACTGCTTACAGATAATGGGGTGTTGGGAGAAGATGCAGAACTTGAGGAAAGGCATTGGATAAATTCCACTGAGAAAACCACTCCTGACAAAGCAGATAGATCACTTGCCAGAATCCCATCATACCTTGGCCATACGTGTGGTACATGAAACTTACAAATGATCACATGGATATTGAGGAGATTTTGGAGCTGCAAAAACAGAACAGCCAATATAATTTCTAGGCTAGTTGTGTAGTTTTTCTTTTATTGATATGTACAGGATAGGGCAGCTTTACCATGAAGAAATGCTTTGGGTTATACCATGATGTCAGAACAATCCAGGGTATGGCCAGACTGTGCAAAGTTAAGCCTTACCAAGGGAAAGAGAAAGGGTCTAGGAAAGGAGTAATGTTAATGACATCTAACCACATGGAATTTTTTTTCTAAGGTAAATCTGTGACCAGCAATTGGAGTGGGAGACACTAATGGTACCAGTACCAGCACTGGTACATGAGACCAACACACATAAGGAACAGATGGATCAGTAAATATAAGTCAAGAACATTTAAAAAAAAAAAAAAATCAGCCTTCTGCAGGAATGCTTAGCACATACCCACACCTGGTCTGTCTGGTTCACTCAAGGTATGAATATCTGATACTGAAACAGTAGTTCAAATTAAAACACTGACCTGGCCACCGTCAATAAATGCAGATTGCTGATACTAAAGCCAGGGAAGTTGCCAGGAACCAAGCCTTAAGTCTGAACCAAGGCAAAGGAAACAATGGAAGTTGGGGGATCATAAGTCTGGGCTTCACAAGAACAGAATTCAGGGACCAGAAAACCCAGCTTCAGAAAAACCCACAGGATATGGGCCTTGGGAGAAGACTGGTGCAGGAGAGTCTGCTCATTTTGAAGAATGACCTCCACCATGCTCAAGAATCATAAAGCCAATTTGCAGAAAATCAAGAAATAGTACCAGGAGACCCACATGGATCAACAAGGAGGTTTTGACAATACTCAGATATAAAAAGAATGCACACAAGAGGTGGGAGTGGGGTCAGGTGAGCGGGGCCAAATGTAGAGACACTGCCCTAGTGTGCAAGGACAGACTTGGGAAGGTCAAATCCTGCCTGGAGCTGAAAATAGGGACAAGAAGTGCTTCTACAAGTAACTGAGCAGTAAAAAGAAGACTAGAGAAAATGTGGGCCTCCTGCCGAAAAAAAAATATGGAAAAGGCCTGGAGGAATGGGCAGGCAGATCTCATGAAGTTCAGCAAAGAAAAATGCAAAGTCCTGCTCCTGGAGAGGAATAACTATGCCCTACAGGCTGGGTGCCAACCTGCTGGAAAACAGCTTAGCAGAGAAGAATCAGGGTGGAGCAGCTGAACCGAGCCAGCAGCATGCCCTGGGCACAAAGCAGCCAACAGCCCCCAGGGTGGGGACCCTTCCCTGGCTCAGCACACGGGGGCTCTGCTGCAGGGCTGGGGCACTCTGGGCTCCCCTCTACTGAGAGACACCCTGGAACAAGTCCAGAGAGCTAAGATGATTAAAGGATTGGAGCATCTGCCACGAGGGGAGGCTGAGAGAGCTGGGATTGCTCAGCCTCGAGCACAGAAGGCTCAGGAGGATCTCAGAAATGTTACCTGATGGGAAGGATTAAAGAAGGCAGGGATGGGCTCAGAGGTGAGGTGCCCAGTGAAAGAACAATAGGCAATGGGAACAAACTGAGAAGCAGGAAATTCTGTTTACACCTAAGAAAAAAACCACATCTGTACTATGGGGGTGCCTTCTAGTTACAACTATTCTGTGACTCTGTGAAACACCCTTCTGTTCTAAGTAAGTATTGCTCTTAGGATTTTAGTGCAAGTACTGCCCCTCAACTGAGACTGTTACAGAACAAATTAAATGCAGAGGAATCAACTGCAAAAAAAGACAAATCTTCCAGTCTGCTGGTAAGACAATGCCAGGCAAAAATTCTCAACAATGCCTTAAAAAAGTCGAGAACTCAATTTATCCCAAATAGAGCACAGGGTAAATCTAATAACTACAAGGTTAGGGTTCACTTACAAAGAATTTCCTTCCCAGTATAATGAAATATATTGTTAATGGCTTCTATTTGAGTCCAGGAGTGAAAATCCAATGATCCTGCTGAGGTCATGATTATTACCCATAATAAACTGGGTTTTACTACTGGCTTTCACAAGAGGAGCAGCCAGTTAAATAAAATGTGCACACTGCAGTGTTTTGGCCAGGAATTGAGTTAGAAGGATCTGGGCAGTTTCTCTACAGTTGTTCAACATATTCAACATGACTGAAGTGTCCCACACTAGCAAATTCCCCCATCAAATTTCACCCTTCAGAAGATTTCAAGCAGGTGAATTATTAATGGCCTGCATTCAGCTAGTGAAAATGTACAAAGTGATGGCGCAGAAGGCACAGCTTCCCCCACAGCCCATTCCCCTAGGCCCCCTCCTTTGAGCCATCACAAGGACTCCCCTGGCTGAAAGGTCAAACTGGAAAAATGCCTTTCCATTTTGGTTTTCTGCTGTTTTGCAGTAAGCTGGCATTGTTTGCCATGACATCAGTCGAACAGAAACAGCTGTCTCAAGGTAAGCTGTAGAGATAAGGGTTAGGGTTGAAGCACAAAGAATGCAAGTGGTGTTCTAAAACACAGTTATAGCCAGTGCTAGCAGTGTTCCCTGCAGCCAAAGCCCAAAAGCACATTAATACCTTTCTATCCACTCCTCCTCCACTAGGCTCAACCCCTACCAGGCACCTTGTTTTCTGCTCCCAACAGATTCCATCACTGAAAGCTACCTACCATCCCAGAAACATGCAGAAGACAGACTGGGAAAAGAGTTATTGCAGCCTATGAATATTTTTTCTTTTTCAAGCCTGTCAATATAAGGTCTTCTCTCAATGAAATCACACTGTAGTACCTGTAAAATTATCCATGAGGACACACCATGAGGAGAGGTAGACTCAGCACAAAGTGCTTCAGTGATTTTGCTACTATATCTACTACATCTGATACCTACAAGAGGTGTCTTCTGACACTGTGGCTTAGATCACTTTGCAAAGCAGAAAACCTCACTCATGAAGCAGTTCTTTTTGCCAACTGAATATCAAATAAGCCCATACCAGAATTCCATGGAATCACATAATATTTTGGTTTGGAAGGGATCTTAAAAACCATCTAGTTCCACCCCCTGCCATGGGCAGAAACAACTTCCACTAGACCAGGTTGTTCAGACCCCTGTCCAACCTGGCCTTCAAAACTTCCAGGAATGAGGCAGCCACAACTTCTCTGGGCACCCTCTTCTAGTGCCTCACCACCCTCACAGTAAATAATTTCTTCCAAATATTCAGTCTAAACCTACACTCTCAGTTTGAAACCATTTCCATAAGCATAGGTACATTATAGCAGAGTCAGAATACAGCAGTGACCAAACTGAAGGTGTCTCACTTCCATCAGGATTAATAATTCCAACCCCAAATTAACACCAACCCCAAGGCCACACAGGATACTTTCAGAGCAAAGCAAAATTTAGGAGATTTTCACACCCTGTGTGGCCCAGCACATCACTGCAACTGCCCCCAGCACAGCTGTGCCATGACAAGTGCTCACAGGGTGAGGGGAGGTGGTAAACTGGATCACTGAAAAAGTATGGGACAAAAGTCACCAAAAATAGTCCTTTAAAATGTTACTATTAAGTAGTCACTTAGAGAAGATTTACCACAAAAATCAACACACTATGTAACGGTACTCTCAGAAACTTAGATTTGGAAAGCTCAGGTCCTTTCCACAGAACTGAAATGATCCCTGGCAAAATGGTAACATTCCTTAAAAGCGAGTCTTAAATAACAGCCCACCTGTTGACATTCAAATAAAACACAACTCTGGTGAACAGCAGCCAGAGACTGTGCAAGAATGTGGTAAATAAAATACAGGAGGAGAGAGCAGGGCTGTCCAACAAGAGATGGAATAATTGCAACTTTGTCCCCAGACCTTTACTGGGTTTTTTTTGTTGTTGTTTTTTTTTTTTTTATAGTTTATCTCCAGAAGGAAATCTCTCTGGAAAGTTCCAGCATAATCAACTTCTTAATCTAGAACAAAGAAGAAACAGTCCTTCCACAACACTGAAGGACGAACAAGCTGTATCAGAATACACATCTTTGAAGCACTTCTTGTGACAGCAAAACTAATGAGAAAACATTCATACTTAATTGGGGGATTCTCCACAAAACTACTTAGTAAATCCATAAATGCATGCTATGAAGACGGGGCAGTGATCCAACAACGACTAATAACATGTCAACAGTTCCAATGAATAACATATTAGGAGAAAAAAAAAAAAAAACAAAAAAAAAAAAAACTCGGTGTGAAAAAGCTCATTTTTTATCTTGCTCCAACAGTACCCTCTGCTGTTCCAAAGCTGCACTGCACAAGGTGACATCCAGCCCTGACCATTGGAATACTCCATCCATCCAAAGCACCTACCTAGCCAAGTTTTGGGTTGGTTATAATGTTAATATATTTATTGTCCCAAGACCTTCTGTGATTAGAAAAATACAGTTTTAGCCTTAGAAATAATTTTTAAATTAATATTTTAAAATTAACAAAAAGAAAATAATTGAAGGCTATCTTCTAAGGAAGACAAGACCCAGTCAACACCACAGTAATATTTTCTGGAATATTTCTGTAAAGCCAAAAGGGGGTTTTAGATTTTAAAATCAGCATATCGCTCAACAGCCACAAATCAGAGAAATCGAAATATTCTACCACAAGGTTTTTCAAAACACAAACTTGAAGGCTACATCCCATCTGGCAAATGGCCCTAGGGGAAACAACACAGGAAGACTCCTATACTTCTGATATCCTATGATAACCCAGAATGCTGGAAGAAGGACCATCACACTGCAGATGCAGCACAGCAAAAGCAGAAACAGGGAGGTGAGGCAGAGAATCCCACAGGCTTTCCCCTGTGATGAAGATTCCAGACCCATCCAAGCAGGGTCACTGTGAAGCTTCAGCAAAAGCCCTGAACCTGAGGAGACACCACCCTCACAGTCCAGCTGATGATCTTCATCAACAGAGAAACTCAGAAACTGAGTGTACCACTGTTCTCCCCTCACGTGGAAGGCAATGTGAAGGAAGATAAGCAGAAATTGGATGAGCATTACAGGGGAAAAAATGCCCCCAAGTGTGACTTGAAGCACAGGCATTTCACCACAGGCAGCCTGCATGAACAACAACAAGGAGGAAAAGACATACAAGAGCAAGGAACACTATCTTGATTACATGGTTAAGATGACCGTGCCAAAATTGAACTGTGAATGAATACACTGAAGTATAATCCAGAACTCCAGGGAAAAAACAAAACAAAACAAACAAAAACAAACAAACAAAACCCACAAAAAAACCCAAAAAATAGAACTCCTTCAGTACAGAGAAGAAACAAACCTGTACAACTTGCAATGGAAAAGAAACCTCTACTGCCTGATCTCAAAAGCTTTTCAGGGCACAGTGACACATGACAGAAAATGTCTACAGAGCTTAAAACCAAAAAGAAACTGAACAAAACATGTTGTCCTTAACTATATTGTCAACAAGACACTTCCACCAGTTCAGTGTCTTCTTCTGAAGTGATGGGAGACAGCAGCCAGTTGCCTTTGACCAAAGGACACAACCTTTGTCAAAGTTTGAAGTTTGAAGTTTCAAGGATGGTTTCATGTCTTTCCATCAAGAGCAGACTTAGAACCAAATTTTCATACATTTCACAGCAACAGCAACACGAGTTCCAAGTGTATGGCAAGTATACAAATATTTGATCTTGGCAAGGGAACAAAGTACTTCCAAGGGGACTGGATGTGTTGTAATGAGTTACAGTGAACAGCAAGCTGATCTGAATTGGCACCACAACACTGAAACCCCCATGTCTTTGCACTGAAAAGCATCGACTAGAGCACAACTGCAAACCACATTTTTCTATTCCACTCATTCCTAAGAAGTACATGCTGGAGCACCACACTCCAAGAAACATACACACAAGTTAGAGAGTATTTAGAAGTAACAATGTTTAATATTTTTTTTTAATTTCTCCACTAGAAAGATTATAAAGCCCAAATCTGAAGAAAATAAGACTGCAAGAAGTTGATCAGCTAATCTAAAACTCACAAACACACGTTGAGGGGAGAAAAAAAATCAAAACAAGAGAGGGGTGAAAGTCAGAAGAGCTTGCAATTGACTTCATTGTGGTCAAAGTGATTTAGAGTAGACATCAGGAAAAATCTGTCTAGAGGGAAGAACAATTAAGTACTGGAACAGATTATACCAGTTTCCATCATTAGATTTTATAGAGTACTTATGACATATGTTGGAATAAAAAGATGTTAAAAATATTGTTTCTAAAAGCCCAGAGAAAGACCTGGGGTAGTTCTTTCCAGTGCTATTTGCTACAATTTCCTATGAAGGAAAACATTTTGAATGGCCATTATTAAAATATACAGCCTCTAAAATAAGTAGTAACATTTAAGGTCAGATAATCAAGAAAACACACAGTACTAGAAATCAAGCTTATTAATCTACACTTTAAAAAAGCATAGAACAATCATTTTTCAAATTAAATATTTACTAAAGTATCTTAGAAAGTAACTAAATGTTATACAGAAGGAAAGGAAACTGCCTTGTCATTCCAGCTCACTCCTTGTTGTTTCTTAATGCCAGTGAGGTAGCTGGACTAAATGTCAGAATGCCAGGAGTACAAAAATGCAAGATAATGGCACTGAGGTACATAACATAAATATGAAAATAAGTTTAAAATAAATACTAATTGTGTTTTCAAAACTTAAATAATTATTCTGAAACTTAACACCATCCCTTTCTTACCTACAGACTGACTGCTCAGGACTGATATTCTCACTTGCTGATATTATCTTCCTGCTGTCAGAACTTAAAAAAAAAAAAATTAATTTGCAACCATTTTTAGCATTAGAACAGCAATAAGGAAGGAGGCTTCTGCTTTACAGTCAAAGAAACATTATTCTTCAATACTACCCAAGTTCTAATAAAGTTACAATCACAACAGTGTAACTTCTTTCCCAGTGCAATGGACCAACATCCCTCTAGAAATTTGAGACTGGTTCAAGCCTGTCTTTCAAAATAAGCCAAAAAACATTTGCTGTGATGGAGAAACAACACGGAAGAAAAGAGAAATTAAAAATTAACATGGATTTGCTTTTATCTTCAAGATGAAACTTGCAATATGCAAGCACCTCCACATGTTTATAATCCTGACAGAGCCCAACATTCAATACACAATTGCAGGGGATTTATACCCCACGTGATTCCATGTAAGTGCATTCCCCAAACACTTTATTGGACCAGACAGACATTCCAGAGATGAGGCTTCACACTGTACAGGATGCAGGAAGGGAACCACCCAGCAATCTATGCAAAATGAAGCCTTCTGGAAACATTCATCCCACTGGACACGGACAAAGGAAATACCACAAATAATGCTTTTTAATTAAAATGTGTTACAAAGTGTACACAGGCACACACTAGAAGGAACTGATAAAAAATATTATAAGACAAAATATCTTAGAACAGGAGTGCACTCACTTCTCAACTCCTACTAAAAGAAAAGAAATTATGGTATTTGTTATGGATTAGTAGCTTTGGAAATCTCACCTTTCAAGGACAATAAGTGGACCTGCTATGAGGAAGAGACAACCACTACTGTTGGTGCAGTCACTGCAGGCAGAAAGATACACAACTGCATGCAATGCCTAAAACGACTCAAAAGGGAAATGAATTTGCAACATACAACACTATGGTTGCCACCAGCATATATCTTATTGCACAATTAATGAAATACCTCCAGTGCTCCTATACCACAGAGTTTTGAATCAATGAAGCAATTCATGGGAAGGATTTAAAGAGCTTAATGTGGATGTCTGACTGAAAAAATAAACTACCTCAAAAATAGTTTGGAAAACAACATCTGTGCTACACCAGGAACTACAGAACTTGAAGAAAATTGAATTGAAGAAAGATGTACAGAAAGTAGTTGAAGCATGACCAAATAAGCAATACAAATGCTCAAAAGGATTAGAAAAACCAAACATAAGTACACAAGGGAGACTTTCAGGAGACCACTCCTTTTGGATGCAACACGTTGCAGTCCTCAACTCCCCTCTGAAACAGGTTGCAACCCCAAATTTACAGTCACTTCAATAATGAACAAACCGATGTTCAACATTCCAGATACCTCCACATTTTTAATCACAATCCAGACATGCCTATCATTAATAGCTGACAGCAGCAGAAGTTGTTAAAACACAGCAGTGTTCACACCCAATCCAGCCATTTTCAGCAGCTCTGCCTTCTCCAGAGGGAACCAGTTACAACACGCATGGCCCCCTTGCAACCATCATCTTCTCACGAGCCCTCAGCTTCTGATTACACAGCAGTCAGTAACAGCCATCCTCTTTCAAACAGTTCTTTGTTATTCTGAGCTTACTAAACAGCTGTGTGTCAAGCACTCAGAGCCTAAATTAAAAGTATTGCACAAACAGCCACTGCCTTTCCTCACTGACCTTCTCATCTGTTGAGTTCTGAAATTTCGAGAGACAGCCCTGATTACTTTGGTAATTACTTCTCACACTGTCTTCTGGTCTTCACTTTATACCTACAATTATAAACCAAAAAAAAAAAGTGTAGGCACATGGAACACATATTCAATTCTCACTCTATCCTGCAAGTCCTTCAGGGGAAGGAAGTGTCAATGGCCACAAGATACAGATTAGGATGTTCTGACTGTGGTACCTGAAGTCTGTTTTTCTACTCATCACTCTGTTCTATACTCCCTAAAAGTAACTGCTTTTGGACTGATCCCCTAGAGAAGCATAAGGCCTTTGTGGCAGCAACACTGTTATATTATTGTTATTGTATATTCAGTATTGTACATTCCATGTGAAGTGTCCCTTCATTGACCTGACATTTATTCAACCAACTCTGATACAACAAATGCACAATAAAGAGGTGTTTGAAATAGGAGGTGACGTACCAAAAAGTATAGAGAACTGTTTATCTGACATAAAACAGCAAAAAAGTTTAGGACAAGAGATACAGGAATACCCAAATACAAAAAAAACCCCAAACCACTCCAAATGACAATGAACCCTCTGTTCTACTGCATCATGCCTGGTCCCTAGGGAGGGCTACAGACAAACAAGGGATTGTGCAGGGATTGTGCAGATGATCAAACAGCAGGGCACTGACACGAGGCTGTGAGGAGAGACTGAGGAAATGAGCTTTTTAGCCTGCAGAAGACAGCACCTGGGGGAAGAACAGGAACCTGCCAAAGGGCAGCCCTCCAGCACCTGCAGGAAGCTCCCAGAAAAGGGAGCCTGGTTCCAAAGTGCTGCATGGTGGGAGGACAAGAGGCAGTGGGCACCTGCTGAAACGAGAGGTTTGGACTGCTGGGTGCAAAGAGAATTCTGCTCACCATGAAGACAGTGATGCATTGGAAAAGACTGTACAGAAAGGTTGTACAGTCTCCATTCTTGGAAATTTTCAAAACCTGACTGGATAAAGACTTGGTCTCAGCTAAAATTGATGCTCCTTTCACCAGGAGGTTGGACTAGAAATTTAGTTAAATTCATTCCAGCTAGTGTTATCCTCTAATTTTGCAAAGCCTTGCTCTATTCTTAATAACTCTTAAGATTTTTTTAAAGGTATTTTAAGCCTGAAAGAATTGAACATTAAAACTAATTCATGTAGATTTATTTTCCTCCAGCTTACCATATCTGGACACATAATATAACATGGAAAGGGTTATTTTTCCCACTCTTTACACACTACACATGTAGGCATACAAATGTGAGAGTATACTACAGTTACCTTTAGTAAAAGAGCACTTTTTACTACTAAGCCTGCAACAATAATGGCTAAACAGAATCAGAGAGAAATATACAAATAACTCAGATGAGAGAGCAAAAAAATTCTGCTTTAAACAACAGAACAGAAATGGAAATTCTGAACGTATCTAATATTTCTATTTATGAATATGGCTAATTCCGATATTTCCCAAGATTAATTTGCAATCTCACCCTGCTTTGCTAGAATAAATCCACTTTCATTTTCAAGCTGATCTCATGTCAACAGTTACAATGTGCAAACCAAAGTAGCACAAAGATCTATTGCTTTCAAAGAAATAATGTAGTATGTGCACTTAATCATTCAGGTGCTTACAACATAGGAAACATTTGGAAAAGTACAGCTTCAATTATAATATATTTTTTTCCAAGTAAGTTCACATAAAGAAGTTTAATATCTTGAAATACTATTCATTCTCCTTCCTAATCTGGCTTTCTACAATCTTGGTTAGTCACACATTCTTAGCCTTTCCTACCTCTATGCAGATGCTAAATCATTTTCTGAAGCCAGGTAATTTCTTGAGAGTCTCACTGTAATTTCTACATAGAGCTAAACACTCACTACCCTGTCTTCTTAAACACCTTTTGAAAAAAATAAACAAATAGACTACTTTGCCATTCATTTAGGGTAATTTTATCACGCATTTCTAGAAACATTAATTATCTCCCCATCTTCTTAACTCATTTATGTTTTAACTAGGCTTTAGGGGTGGTTTTTCAGACAACACCATTAGTCATGGAAGCTCAATACCATGTGAAGATAGTAACAAAAGCTCTCATATAGGTTTGCAAAGCAGTCAGACAAGTTTATGTCTGAAAATCTTAACAGGCACTATTATGTAAAAAGATAACATATCTATCTCAGGAAACCAAAGATCACACACAGCACGAAGAATAGGATGGGAGAAACAACAGTACCTGCTAACCCCAGTGCCAGTGTTCTGAGATATTCTGCTGCTTGTGCCTCTGGCCTGCTCACAGGCCATCCTTACACGAGGCTGTTACCAGTGACAGCGGGGCAGAACTCGCCTACACAGATTTTGCCAGGAAACATGACAGACATACACAACAGATGTGCTTCTTAACACAAACTTGCCTCCCAAAGCTTTTATTTTACTACTCTAAAGTAGGTGAAACTAAGAGCAGCAGTTGTTTCAATAATTACAAACATGTCATCATCACTTGTCAGAGGACTGCAGCATATTTTCATCTGTAGCTCCCATATCAATTCTACTTGATGGAAAGCAATTCAAATTATCAGATGTGTCTTTATTCTCCTCCTGCTTCAACCTTTGCAGAATGATCTGCAGGTTTTCTGGACCTTCCAATTATTCAGGATTAAAAGCATCCAGATTTTCTCCACAGCAGCAACCCATGAGATAAGATTAAATAGTAAAAACTTTTCTTCTCTCTCCTCAGCTGGCAGAAGTCCCTTAAATAGAACAAGCCATTTTGTAAATAAATGAAGTAACAAAGTCTGACTTCCTAAGAATTTTAGATTTGTCTACATTTTCTTCTCCCTGCAATAAAGCAAACATGGTACTCAAAACCTTATATTCCTGTGTAATCTCTCCAGATTCTTTGGGCAAATACAGAATTTCAACTGAATGTAAAAGAAAAAAAATCCATTAGGAAAGACCTTCTGAACACTAGTGTGAGGAGATAAAACCAGAAATTTGTCACAGGATGTCATCTGAATGATCATATTATGAAAATAGCTATAGGCAACAGTAATGGACCATTAAATGTAAGTGGATATAAATAGCGAGGTTTCTCCAAATTAAGGTACTGTAAAAAACCAAATTACTCCATGAAAGCTTTTCTAAATTTTCACCCAGGGGATGACAGCTGCCATTCTGTAACTGCGATGAAAATAAGAACGCTCTGGGGTTTTGTTTGTGGGGTTTTGTTTGTGGGGTTTTTCTGGGTTTTTTAACCCAACTTTTTGGCCGAGGCCGTGACGTGGCGGGCGCGCCGGGCCTCTGCTGCCCCCGCGCGGCACCCGGGCGCCACTGCAGGCCCGGCCGCCCCGTCCTGCTTCACCTGCGGGGCCCCGCGGAGCTCCCGGGAAAATCCTGGCGGTTCTGTAGAAATCCTGGCGTTTTTGTAAAAATCCTGGCGGTTCTGTAAAAATCCTGGCGGTTCTGTAAAAATCCTGATGGTTCTGTAAAAATCCTGATGGTTCTGTAAAAATCCTGGTGTTTCTGTAAAAATCCTGGTGTTTCTGTAAAAATCCTGGTGTTTCCGTAAAAATCCTGGTGTTTCCGAAAAAATCCTGGTGTTTCCGAAAAAATCCTCGTGGTTCTGTAAAAATCCTGAGTTAAGCACGTCGGTCTGCCTGGGACAGATTTAAAATAATATTTCCTAAAGAGCTGGAGGGGGAAGGAAGAGAAGGTCCCTGTATTTTCTCACAATATCAGTTCCCTGGACCAATTCACTACACAAGCAAGATTTTTAGATACCTGAACACAAGCCAGAGGAGCAGAAACTGCTTAGCCAAGAGCTCTGCAGAAACTTTCCAGTACAGAAATCCCATTTCACACTACCTACTCTGTCATGTTATTTAGTCTTTACCAAGACTGAAGTGTTTAATTGGGAAAAAAAAAAAAATTAGCACAGAACCAGGCAAAAAACTTAATTCCTTGCAAAAAAAAAATGCATGCAATTTTCACTTCAAGCATGAGGAATGATGTGCCTTTAAAAAAAAAAAATCAATACTTATAGAAACAGACAAGTATAAAACATGAAAAAAATGCTCACATAGGAAGAAGTAAAAATTTACCATATAGCCATCCCAGACATTTTTATAAACAGGTCCTTGAAGAAAGAAAGCATCCCATGATTAGTTTACACCGAATGGGGACATGGATAAGTAAAGCTACTTATGGGGTAATTCCCTTCCTGCAAAGGCACAAACAAACACACAACTGCTGAGCAGAGTATACTTACACTAGTACAAAATTATGTCAACACCAGTAATTAATACACAACAGCCAAGATGGTTTAGGGTTTTTTTTAAATAATTTGATCACATGGTTGAACATTAAACAAAATCAAAGTAGTCCTAAATTCCTGAAATTACATTAAAGTCTGCAGTAAGAAATTCTTATCTTTAAGAATAAGATAATTCTTATCTTAGCTCTTTTTAATGCTGTAATTATAAAGTTTTCTAGAAATGAGTGAACTTACAAGACCAACTTTTTTGCTCTTACTGTAATGGTTCTTCTCACTTCTCAATTGCCATTTGCTGCAGAGTTAATCTTTAAGAAGGAATTCTGCATCAAGACTGTATCAGAAGAGTGGCAAATCCACTACACAACAGCAGATTTCTGCAGTCCTTCATCCATCCATCCATCCATCCATCCATCCATCCATCCATCGACACAGGAAGTGTAATTTGCATAGGAGAGTACAACGTAAAGAATACTTAGCTCTAGAATACAAACTATTTTTAATTCTTCTTGGAAAAAAAAATAAATTTAGTAACTACATCAAGAAACATGATGTTCAAAGGTCAAAACACACCAGCCCAAAGTCCCCTCAGATAATGGCACAGTTTCTATTAATGGAAGGACAAACTGTTATATAATACAATGTGCTGTAATTATAAAAACAACTTTGTGGGAAATCAAATACACAGCAAGGAGAAGTAATATATTGTTAAACAGTACTGAAGCTTTAATGTTTTTCTAATATGAACAAGGCCTCTTTTCCAATCACAGAATGGTTTGGGTTAGAAAGAGCCTTACAAGATCACCTAGCTCCAATTCCCCCACTGTGGGCAAGGGGCAGGTTGGACTTTGACCAACCTTCCAATAGACCAGGTTGGTCAATGAGCCCATCCAGCCTGGCCTTAAACACTTCCAGGGATGGGAGCTCCACAACTTCTCTGGGCAAACTGTTCCAGGGTCTCACCATCCCCACAGTGAAGAATTTCTTCCTCATACCTAATTAAAATCAATGCATAAACCTGTCTTTCAAAAGTTTAGAAATATTAAAATTATATTTGAAGCATTGTTAAATAAAAGGGCAAAATTAGAAAATTCAATCAAAATTAATACATTTTTCCACTGTAATTCAATTTGCACTCTTTACATTCCATTAACTCAGGCTTTTGCTTCTAATGAAGTATCTGACCCCAACACAAAAGCTCCGGACTCAAATATATAGAAAATAATGTTAAAATGAATCATAATGAAAAATAATAAAAGCCTTTCCATTGTTCAGATAAGGCACTTTTAAACAGAGATTATAGCAGCAATGCTAACAGAAAAAAGCAGCATTACTAATTTCCTAGCAGCTTAATGGAGAACCGCCCATGCTCCACTTGGAACCTGATAGAATTGTGTGGGGCAAGTCTCAAAAGGCTGAAAAGTCTTTGCAAGTAAATTCACAGTAATTAGGTTTCTAATTATACCCAGAGCATTAGTGATTGCTATGGTTAAAACAGCCTGAACCGTTTCGTTATTCCTCTCTTTCTGAAAGCTCAGTCTTTCATTGTTTGAGCAGAAATTCTAGAAGTTTAGTCTGCCTGAACATGTATTTTTTTAAAGTTTAAACAGAAGAACAGAGAGTCCTGACCTTATGTATGGAGAGCAAAATTAAACTTTCCACTAAAAACAACCAAAAACACTCCCTTGTACTGAAGCAGCTAGAAAGCAAGAAGTACAGGGCCTTTGAAGGGGCAAGCCTGAAAAGCCCCAGCCCAGAATTCACAACAGTTCAGGTTGCACACTTAGCTCTGAAGGCACTTGCACAGATGCATCTGAGGCAGCTTCTAGCAGCAACTTACAGTAGCCACATCATGCCCTAATTACAGTACCTCCATCACTCCACCAGCACTGCCCATGCAGACCATGCTTTGTTATCAGTACTGTACTCTGAAATACTGCCTGTGCTTTTACAAGCATCCACAGGTGACCTCTGCCACAAGCAAGCAACTTCAACACATTGCTGCCCTCCTGAACTACAGACACAGAATGTGTAATTATAGGACAGTGAGTCTCACTTGGCCAACTGGACTGAGATTAAAAACCTTGAGACCTTTATTCTATTCAAAGCTCTGCCCTTGAGCTGCTGCATGACGTAGAAAAATTTGACTTTCCTGTGCCTCAGCTTCCTCTGCCTTCCTGAGTCAAGTCTATTCATCACCCTTCATCCCAAGAAATGTGCCTCAGTACATTTTTTTTATTAGAGTGTCTGGCCACAATTACAGCTGAGAAACAATATTTACATAGTATTTTATAGCTACTCTGAGGTTGATTAACTTGTAACAAAGACAAATAGATGCAATTACACTTATAAATTATTAACATTGCAATAGTAAGGGTAAGCCTTCAGAAGCAGAAAGCCATCAGCTACTTATCTGTTAGAAAAACTCAGTTTTTATTAATTTCTGCGCCATCTTTTTTTCACTACTTCTTTTAAAGCATATATGCATCTGTTCATAGTGCTTTGAAAGAAGATCCTCCTTGGAACATGCACACTCACTGTAGTTATAGAAGATACCAGTTAAACTTTTCTGTAGTTATTAACTCTTTTGTTCTGTGAGTGATTAAGGGGTACACTTCCTGCACTGCTGCAGCTCTGATGACTCACATTTAATCAGTGTCCAAACACTGAAACTCACAGGGTAACAACTGTGAAAAAGTGACATGCTGTAACAGAACCAAGTGAAAGTAGGAGGGATCCCAGCATGATATGAAAAAAGTTTTTAAAGATGCATGTTTATAAGCACTTGAAAAAATAGATGATTTTAACACATTCCAATTTTTTTTTTTTTTGGAACTGAGCAAGGAATGCTAAATTCTGACCCTCAGTCATATACACTTCCTGGATTGCTAAGGCCTTTAGTTATGCAAAATAACAAGAACTGGTTAAGAAACATCCTGTAGTTCCTGCACCTGACTAGAATTTTGGCACTGTTACTTTCTCAGGAAAGCAATTCATACAAGAGCAATATAATCACCCAGTGCCATGAAGGAGTAACCACTTGAAATCAGCTACCTCAGGTTCAAACATCTATTCAGGATATGCATGCACAGTACAAATTACTTTTTGCTTGGATGCACAATGATATTCCTTCTGAAGTGCAGAAGAGATACATAATTCATAGAGAGCTATACCTCATGACCCAAGTGTACTTGTCCTTGCAAGTCATATCCAGGTTGTTTGGCTGCTTTATTGCCTCAGCCTGACACTGTGATGTAAACCCAGACTGCAATGACAAAAAATGAGATGTTATAGTGACAATGTTGACAGAAGATAACAAACTAGGAAAAATCTCCTCTGAAAAACATCCCTAAGTGTGACAGGCACAGTCAGAATCAGTACCAAGGCCATGCTCAGATCACAGCAGCAGCAGCTGTCCAACTTGAGATAAATCAAATATTACCTCCTTTGTCCCAACATCAGCAGAACTTGATGTGAAACAGAATTGAAATGAGCAAGGAAGGTGCCCAAAGCCAGCCTGTCTGTATCAGAGCCAATGGAAAAAGTGCCATCTATTCTATCAAATGAGTGGTGGGAGGAGCTCCCATTGAGGTTGACAACACCTTAATCACTACAGCCAGAGCTGCAATGGTACAGGTGAGAGAGAGGTGGGGGGATGCCCGGTGAGGAGGAGGAGAGGCAGAGAACCACTCACTAACATGGATGACAGCCCTCACAAGGAGGTATTGTTTCCAGCTGAACACATTGCTAAGGGGTTTCACAGTCAGCTGAGATGAATAAATCCTTTCACCTCTGAAAGCACTCAGCTGCAGAGCAATTGCTACCAGAGGTAAAGTGCTTTCACTGCAATGTACCTTTCCAGAATATGGAAAACTGCTGACTTTGACCTCTGCAAATCCATATCAGAGGACACAGCTTCGGCTGCATGTAAGACACTGAATACTGTTCCTTATGAACACTCTCCCAGTACACCCATCCAAAGTCACAGGAAGATACCCTTCCCAAAAATTTGTGGGGAGGCCAGGGAGAAAATGCACAAGTTGAGCAAGTGAAGCAAGTGAAACACTAAGTCAGGCTGAGGTCAGCTGAGTGAAACAAATAAAAATAACACTCTGTTTTAAATTGGGCAAGTTCCTTAATTGTACCCATCACTAAAAATGCATATGGAGAGAGGGGGAAATAGAAAGGGACTCAAACTGCATCAAGGCAGTTGCTGTCAAGAGAAGCAAGAGCAACTTACTTATTTCAAAATGCAAAACTAAGGCCCAGCCGTGAGCAGGGAGATGAAGTATTCTTGCACCTTACTTTTCCATCTTCCTAAAAAGTCAGCACTCGTCCAGAACTAAAACAGTAACCCAAAATAGCCAAAATGAAGATAGTACAGGTACAGTGTTACAGCCACCCCTCGAGCCACAACATGCTTAGGGTGCTATGTCCGAAATGACCTTCACTAAACCTGCTCCTTATAGGCTCCTAAAGCCAGAAGATTGTTCAGGGAGTTTCCTCCTCTGGAGAAATCCCAAGGACAAGGCATGTTATACTTGCTCCTTCTCTCAACAGCTCTGTCATGCATCATTTCCCATTGCCCCTGCAGAGTTTTGTCCTGTACTGTTAATATTATAGCAGCACTCCAAATTCCTGGAGAGACAGCTGGGTCATAAAGTAATGCTGGCTATTTCACTAAATAAGCAGCAACAGATCAGAAAAAGACGAGGCACTTTCATTCCCTTATGTTCCTTGTCTGTCCTGTGAAGTGCTGCCTTCTAAAAGACAGAGAGGCACTCGTGAATTTTTGAATTTTGTTTTTAAGTCTCCTAAGTTCTGATGCACATTCACTGAGCAGACTGTCTCCTCTGTCCTGGCGGCACACAGGCAGCTGCCGTGGGTGAGCCGGGCAGCAGCTCTGTGCGGTTACGTTTAACAGCCGCAGCAAGAGCAACCAGCAGCACACACATCAGCTTCCAGCCAAGAGAGAAATAGCTGGCACAATTACAGCTGTGAAAGATACTACCACAACCGAGTGTCCTGGAGTTGCTGGAGTTTAAGTTCAGCCATGCTCCTTATTCTGGCAGGCTAAGAGGGAGCACAAAAGTAACTTGAGCAGTGACAATTTCTGGGCACCAAATCAATTTTTTCCTGTGTTCTGCACAGATAAGAGAATTATCCACCATAGTTAGTACACTATAGCTTAAGTTTCAAGCTGAACACAAGTGGAATACTTCATCCCAATATGAGAAAAACTTAGAAAAGTTAAGCTACTTTACCAGACAACTCTTGTTTTAACTTCTATTTTTAGATCTTTGTTTCTAATATTCACTGCTGCCTCAATAACACTACTTGCTATTTTTAGCATTTCAAAAAGCATCAATGTGATCCTCAAATCCCTAAAGCATCTGAAAACTAGCAAAGAGATCCATAAAACTTTAGCTGGTTCCATGTTATAAGAACTTTCTAAACATTTGTTCTCGATTTTGGTGCACCAAGTACAGCACTAACACACACTACAGCTGAGTGGATGAAACAAACCTTGAAGTTACTAATAACTCAAACACTAAAGAATTCACACTAATCCATCTCAAAGCTGTACCCAGTCTCTTACTACAAAGAAAAAAAAAAAAAAGAGCAGCGACTGTTTCAGGAAGTTTTCAGGAAGCTTAGATTGCTGCACAATACTGACCAAAGCAGTCTTTTTTAAAAAAGTAATGCCCACAAGGTTAGTCTCTCAGGCTTTCCAGCCTGAGAAGCAGAAGCAACAGCAATAAAGTATAAAGTCTACTTTAAAGGATACACACACACCCCCTTCTAAAGCTAATGCCACAGATAGAGAGCAATTAAAATTGCTACCATCACCATTTGCTTGCTACTACTCACAACAGCACTGTGAGTGCCTTGTCAAAAAATATGCTCCCTCAACCACCTAACCATCAATTCAGCCATCCCAGCTCAAACCACTTTCATCAGATTTATGCTCCCAGTGCCAAGCTGAGCTGGCCTGGAGTTGTTATTTTTTTATAGGAGCACTCCTGCATTTACATCTTCTGGCAAAGGCAAGTAGGACAGTCACAGCAGAACACAAAACCATTACGTGACTCTCTCCACAAAGAGGACAAGTTTGTCTCCATGGCCTAGTTGCTCACACACCAACTGAATGTCTTTTCATTGGTTCTTCACTAAACAAAGAACAGAAGGAAGTCAGATGTCAGTGTACGTAAGATCCACTCCCTTGACGCAGAACAAATGTCACTCCCAGCAGCCCAAGACACAACAGCTGTACCATCCACCCTGGACACCACCACACATCCATGAGCCACCTGAGAAAGAGTAAACATTTTCCAAACCCTTGCAAGAAGATCCATTTCTTCAGTACATTGTTAGACCCGAGTACAAGAATTGACAAAAGTACCATTTCACTTTGAAAGAGATAAACCAGTATTTATATTGATAATAAAGGTTTGATTGCTTTTGATTAATTCAGCCTTTTTTGCTGCATGACTGGTTTCCATGGAAATGCAAGCAGATTAAAAACCTGCAACCAGAAGTGAGTCAGTTTTGCCTGTTTATGTCTCCTCAGTTCCCTTGGAAACAGACATTAAAAAAAAAAGGAGTAAAAGGATAAGGGTCCTGAAATACCTTCGGAAAATCTCGTCCCAAAGCTTTATCTCTTTGGCTGCCTTGCCAGAATTAGAGTTGAAAATAACACAGAGTAACAGATGACAGAACAGTGACTTGATTTTTTTAAGGAGACAGCAACAGAACATACCTGGAGATGTTTCAAAAACCACATTCAAACTGACAAGCTCAAATTGTATTAACATGGGTTTTGGCAAAAGTACTTCATGCAGACTATATATTTCTTTAAATTAGTTCAATGCTAATGTAGAAAGAAATACAATAGGGAACAAGAAAATAGCATCACACTGTCCTTGTCCCAAGTGTACTTCAATACTTTGAGAGAGAGGGAAAAGTAAAAGCTGACTTGGGGGAATGAGTCCAATATTTCCATTGCCAGGATGCTTTGTAATGGAATTATTCCTTCCTTACGACACGTTCATTTTGAAGTTGCAAAATCAGCTATGCACATATATCAGGTTAAGTAACTCCATCTCCCACCATACTTTTCAAAGACAACAGTGCACCCTCCTACGAGTTCTATCTTCACACTGGTACAGACAACACCTTCCTTCCTCCTCAGAGCCAAATGCATCAGGGAAGGAATAGGATGGGAAGTTACTAGGAAAGAGGCTGCCGTGCAAGTCTCAGACCTCCAAAGCCTGCTCCTATCACTACCATTACTATGCAAGAATTCCCCAACAACCAAGTGGCCAGAAACACAAAGATCAGCAGTACAATTATTTACTCCTCTAAGTTCCTTCTAGAATGTTCAGGACAGCTAAACCTGATTACAAACTATTTATTTCCTTGTTTGTCTCCCACATCACATAATCAGTTCTATGTGCTCAGCACACCTCCCTGTAACTCAACACTTCATCAGAGAGCTGTGGAATCCATTGCTGCTGCCTGTCTGGGAAGAATGTGCAGGGACAGTGCACATCTCTTACCACTACTGTCAGAGACTGAAGCTACATTACAAACATCAGGAAAGAGAAAAAGGATATCTGTCCTAAACCCTGCTCAGGTACTCCCCACCATCACCAGAACTGAAGGGCCCTCCTGCATTCAGCATTACACCCCTTATTTTTGTACTTTGCTGCTGCTCTGAGAACTAACAACATTCTGCCACCAGCACGAAACAAGGCTTGGGGAAAAGTAGCCAGTCATGATATTCACTAAAAGGATGAGAGAGGGGTAGCAATCACTGGAGGTTTGTCTTGAATAGAAGAAGGAGTTGAACTTAATTCAATGTTAATTAGTTCACATTAGCTGAATTCAATCTATTCTTGTCACAGTAAAGACAAGCCTTTTAAAAAATTATTTCCTATTGTCCTTTGTATTTTGGCAAGGTGCAGAGTCTCATAAGAAGGAGAATAATCTTGCAGTACTCAGTAAGGCATCACTCAAGGAGGACAGATTTAACATTAAGTGGAGAACATTTAATGTTAAGGGAACATTAAGACAAACAGTGATGTGTATCTTTCAGTCTATTTTGAAGTTTAGCCTTCTTTCTTGTAGAGGTCAGATGTACATATAAACAAAATAATTTAGCTATTCATTTACTTTAGCAGCTAAATACACAAACATCCAAGTGTCAGGGAGAATAGTTTACACAGTCAACAACTTTACAGTTACCATTCAAATTCATCCATGACAATGATAAGCACAGGCATCTTCTAAAACATTAAGTGAACAAACCACACAAGCAGAAAATAAGCAGATCAAGAGTTTTCCATCATACTCTCCAGCAAATTTGTTTATTTCCATTATTAAACGCAGGTGTTGAGTTTACTAAAGCCAGTCTCTGAAGAGATTGCCAGGGTGTCAGGTGTTGGATCAGCTTAGTTTCATACCTCCTCTAGCACAAAGAACAGAACAAAAACAAATCTCACTGCTGAAGCTAGGGAGTCACTATTTAACAGTTGAAAGGCATTGGTCACAAGAAAAATGAAAGTAATTTAATAAGATCACTCACACACAATCAATAATCTTTGATTATGAAGAACCCCAAAATTAACACATCTGACTCAGTTTTGCCTTTGGGGACATCAGCATTATCATGTCAATCTTAAGGAAATTTACAAGGTCACACATTGCATTGTAATTCAGGAAATAAAACCACAACAGTTACGCACCACCTATCTGGGGCACTGAACTAAGCAAGGCTCCCCTTCAGCAAATACAAAGTATAATTGCCCTATTATACATTGTATCATATTACACATTCTCAAGAAGGCCTAATCAGTTAAATAAGTAATTCAAATCTGTCATTTGTTAACTTCCAAATGCTGATTTATAGAACAATATTTATTTAACATTAACTCTTCATATGAAGTTTCCCTAAATGGGGTTTTAAATTTCTACTTTATATTTGCATAAGCTCCTCCTGTTAAATTCCATGATAAATAAAATGGGTTTTGATGCATAAAAAAGTCTGAAGACCAACTGAAAACAGGTACCATCCTTACTGTTTCAAAAGTAACATCTGCCCCTTTACATTAGACTGCTGGTTATGCTAATATTTCAAAGAACTTCATCCAGTATTTAAGACAGAATCCACAAAAGTGTCGAGAAGGAACAACAGCACAGCCTAAATCAATTGTGACAACTGATAAAGAAAAGTAAGCTAAATCCTCAAGCTAGCATCATCTCTTTGTACATGTTGAAGAAGCTTAATGCAAGCACTGCAACTTCCAAGAATAAATGAATGACACATTTTACACAAAAGATCATAAAAAGGGAGACACACCAAACCAAAGGTCTGTTATGTTACCTCATAGTGCTCCTGTCAGAACATCCTGGGTACCCAAAAGCAGTCAATGCACTCAACAGAAATCACTCTAACTAGGCTGCAACTTAGAGTTGCACTTTTATCTTGCCAGGTAAAAGTGTTCCATTTATAGAAATCCACATCACCTGCACACAGATTTGCACCACTGCACCGCAACCCAAAGTTACCACAAACTTTCCCAGGGACTGACATGGTGTAAAATAACAAATAGCACACAAAGCTGAAGGCACAAAATCCAAAGAGGATTGCAGAAAGTTAGAACCCTCCCCAGCACCTTGGTGCATAACACATAAACACATAGCTGCTTCTTCATTTGTAATAAAGATCACACACAAGTTGTGGCATGAAAGTTTTTTTTTTGCAGGCCTTGGGAAGTCCAACATGATTTCCTGGTGGCATGAAGGAAGTAAAGGATGGTAGGTGGTATAATTTCATAACAGATCATCATGTAATAGCAGATAAGGAAAAGCTGTTCTTTTAACCACAACTGTACTTGTTTTCATGCAGGAAGGATTTTCTACATCTTGTCAACAAAAGTGCTACTTTGCAGAAACACATAATCAAGATTTTTAACTCCCTCTCTGAACCACAAACCTCAAGAAAAAAATCCCTACTCAGAAAAACACTATGCATCTCCTTTTACAAATTTGGTCTTACAATACTTGTTCTAGTCCAAGGCACCTTAGTAGTTCCCCTGTCAAAATCAGTGCATCAGCACAAGTGTCATATCCAAGTCATCACCTGTCACCATGCAAAACTTCTTAAGAGCACACAACAACGGATTTAGAGCACGTAGAGGTAGAAAAAATGTGAAGTTTAAGAAGCATTGCAGCAGAAACTTCTATCAGCATGCACAAAAACACAATACAGCAAAGAAGAAATTTGACCAGTGTCTTGTCAGTTCTGGATCAGTGTTTCTCAGCTGCTGATCCAGGGAGCAACAGTCAGCTCTGAGACATCTGAAACAGCCTGTGGAACAGCTGCAAGGAAGACTGGCCTGTGTTTTGGGCAGGAGGGGAGAGGAGGGAATTGTTCTCTTGTTTTTATATTTTCAATAAATAGTTCTTGCATGCAGGCAAAA
Organism: Urocynchramus pylzowi; assembly: GCA_013397555.1. Lineage (NCBI taxonomy): Eukaryota > Metazoa > Chordata > Aves > Passeriformes > Fringillidae > Urocynchramus > Urocynchramus pylzowi. The sequence goes on from VZRH01006601.1 coordinate 260,672, forward strand.
TCAACACAAACAAAAATAAGAGCAGCAACTGAGCAATCAAACTTCAGCCTAATTTCATTGCAACTGTAACCTTCTATGGCCTTACTGCCCAGTACAATCCTCAGATTGTATTCAATGAGGTCAGATGTCTCTTTGGACTTAAAAAGGTTGAAAGACATCCTTTAGATGACAGATAGTTGGCAGATAATAACATGGAAGATAAATGGAAGATGAGAATTCCTGAAGGACAAAGTAAGATGATGAGATAACCAGCGTATATGATTACAGAAAGAAATAAAAATTCACCAGGGGGGAAAAAAACAAACTTTTCTTAGATATCTTAAAATGCACATAGGATTCAGGAAATAAAAGCCTCAGCATACAAACTCTTTGACAATTAGGAATCATAAACTAACAGAATATTCCAAGAACTGAGATCTCTAATACTAGACTTATAAATCATGAACCTGCTCTTGCACTCAAAAATAAAAGTAAAGCCATAAAGAGCATTAGGTAGTCACAAATTCGACCCCTTAAGCATACTAAAAGCTCTAGCATTTGAGTGGGCTTAGTCACATCCCTCTAATGCTACTAAATCAGCCCCACCTCACCACTATTGCAACTATTTAACAGACGTTTTAAGGAGCCCAGAAACAGTTGCACTGTTCCCCTACTTACTTGAATCCTCCCATCTGAGAAGGTGCAACTTCCAAGCAGAATAGTACAGAAATCCCAGTACCAGAAAGAGGCAGAGGGCTAGCAGTAGGTTACGCATAAACACCAAGAGTCCCATCTTCACATTAAATCTGCTCTTCTACATGACCTGAGAAAGAAAAACAGGTTGAGGCTGGAGCCACCTTCTCCAACGGGCATCCTCTCCAGAACATGCAATCCCGCAGCCACCATAACGCACAGATCCCAAACCGCGCTCCTCCTCAAGATAAAACACACGCCTTTCCCAAAGCACATCGGCGAAACGAGAGCCACCCCCGGCAGCCGCCACAGGGGCAGCCCGCTCCGGAGAGGCGGGGGTCACCGCCACGCCGTGACGGGGCACCAGCCCCGCTCCCGCCCGCTCCGCGCAACCCAGCGCAGCACGGCCCCGGCCGCCCAGGCCTGGCGAGCACCGCGTCCTCCCGCCACGCCACGGAGCAAACCCACAGCGGGG
>VZRH01006601.1:262269-300503 GCA_013397555.1 Urocynchramus pylzowi
AGGGGGTCCCCGCCGGAGGAGCGCTGCGGCAGGGCGGCGGTGCGCGTGCGCAGAGCGCCCCCCAGAAGGAGCGCGTGGCGGTGGCGCCGCGGTGAACGGCCCGGCCCCGCTCCCCCCTCACGGCCGCTGCCGGGCATCGCTCCTCCTCCGAGCGCCGCGCCCCAGTCACGCCGTGGCACCTCCAGAGCACCGCGGTGCCTCCAGGCATGGCGCTGAGTGGCCCCTGCCAGCACCGTACCCGCTGGGAGGCTCCGCATTGTCACCCCACAGCGCTGCACCTTCCGCCAGCTGAGGCACCTCAGCTCCTGCCCGGCCGCTGCGCCCCTGCAGTGACACGGCATCGCCCGCCCTGCAGGCACTGCAGCGAGTGCGCCGCGTCTCCCTTCAGCCGCTGCTCTGCTCCGACGGCCTCTCCGCCCTGCCCCGCTCTGCACAGCCAAGCTGCAGCCACGACACGGCAACGCAGCTCTGGGTTTGCTTCCATCACTGCCCCGCACAGCGCCCGTCCCTGCTGCACGGTGCGGCCACTGCCTTCACACGAGCAAGCCCTTCTGCAAACCCTCCCAGCACTGCACACCCGACAAGGTCCTGCCCAGCCCCTGCACGGCTCTGCGCCACCTCCCCGGTGTGGCACAGCCTCCGCGCCAGGCCGGGTGGCACGGACCTGCCCAGCTGCCCTTCCACTGCACAGCATAGCTCACGCCACGCAGACAGTACAGCTTCCACACGCTTCCCGGAATGTTACAGTCTCCACCTTCTCACTGCACAGCTGCCCTGTGAGCACAGCAGCACTGGGACCAGCCTGCAACACAACCTTCCCACAGCATTGCCCTCGTTCTTGCTGGCCCCACAGCCTTCTAATGCTCCTTTGGCAGAGGGCAAGTGACAAACTCTAATATAATGCCTCTCGGGGATAGAATGACAAAGGGAAATTATTAGTCATGAAGGGGAAAGTCATCTGAAAGGAAAGAAACAGTGAGGAATAAACCTGCATCTTCAGTGACCAGCCCAATGACCCTCCATTTGTCACTGATAACAGAAGGAAAACTAAAGGTCATTTTAAGGGAATCTTAGTAAGATCATGTCCAGCATGGTGGCAGCTCTCACTGAGGTGAGCCGAGGTGCCAGTGTTGAATGGCAGACACTGCCTTCAACAGCACAGATCTGGCTGAGCACCGTTGACAAAGGCATTTGACAAAAGGCCAAATTCCTGCTGGTCACTGGGAGAGCTGGTAGGGGCTCATACAGCTCCATTTTCACAGCCAGAAACCCCACTATGTGCTCTGCACAAACGAAGTCAGTGCAAGTTGGTTGCTAGTGTGGCACCCACGCAGCCAGGCTTCCAGAGCTACCACACTCCTCTGCAGAGACACAAGGGAGACACATATCACACTGATACACCATTAGGCTTTTTGGATGCCAACAACTTCTAGATACAGCACAGGAGACCAACAGACTCATGCAAGCACCTTGGTATCACTGGCACCAATATCCCCGTGAGGAGGTATGTGGAGAGGGGACACAACAATGTTCATGCAGCCCTGTCTATCTGTAGATGTGCCCCCAAGCTGCTGCCCCACCAACCCCCCGTTCGCAGGGCTGACCTGCTCGGGATGCTCATTGCTGTGAGGCAGCTCCCTTCCCTCCAGCTTCACGGCGAGCTGGCAGCCAGGGCTGGTGCAGGCAGCCTCCTCCTATGGCCCCAGCTCTGCTGCCGGGCTCATTTCTTCCAGCAACTCCACCGACTCCTGTGCCACATCATGGCTGGCTGGAGGCGAGTTTTACTTTACAAACGCTTGCTTTACTCTTTTACTTTACAGAACGCCTGCTCCTCTCTTCCCCTCTTCATCCCTCCATCTGCGTAAGCTGGGTCTCATCTCCCTGCTTCCAGCGCCCTTGTCCCTGTGACACGGAGCTGCTGCACTGCCTGCTGCCACTGCGCCACATCTGCTCCAGCTGTGCCCAAGCTTCACCTAAACCGCCCCCGCACCGCGGTGAACTCCGCGGTGTGTGGGCACAGCAGGTGATCTGATTTCAGTGCCGAGATAAGCGGGGACCTACAGCACCAAGCCAAATAGCGACAAGGCTGGGGCTTGCTCTTGAGCCCGCGCTTGTCACTCACGAAACTCTAACCACGTTATCAGGTGTCAGTGTGCTGCAAAGAGCCCGGGATGAAGTCACCCTTGCCAGCCTGGAAAAAACTGAGAAGGCGAGCGCTGTGCATCTTGGAAAATCAGGAAATCAGGTACCGGCGCCTGGCAGCTGTTTGATGGCCATGAGATGAATTAAGGCAATGATTAGTGGCGTGATTTGGTTCAAGTAGCAGGACTTTAGTCTGAACATGTTCCTACTTAGCTTACACATTTCATTTGCAGGCAGATGTCAAGCTGGATGTTGCTAGGAGATAGACAGCAGGGGAATAATTAAGTCTGATTAAATCCTATCATATTGCTGTGCTGCTTTCCAGAATGCTCTGGAGCTTTTTAAAGCCAAACTGACCAAATGATCAGGCAAATGGTCTAGCCCATCCTGCTCAACAAAACCCACTTGCAGCAAACCAGCTGAGCCTGTAGCTACCTATGTGTCTGCAGAGAATTTCCTACAGCAGCACTGGCCATGATCTGGAGAAAAAAGGCTCTGGCAGAGGGCACAGCTGGTGGCTGCATTAACAAATAGCATAAAACAGTTAGGGTTGGTCACTGCTTGGAGCAGGGAGTGAGGGATCCTACCCCTGTGTCCCTGCATCAATGCTGCAGAGACACTCATGTTGGATTAAGCATGCCTTGGACACACCAGCATGACCATAAGCAAAGCTTCCTTCAGCCCTTCTTTTGAAAGGAGCCCATATGAGGCATGCCAGAATTGCTCTGCAAATTCCCCTCATGTGCATGAGGAGATGGTGAGCAGCATCCCTTCCTACCTAACAGTAAATTAAGTTAGGCTGTAACTATCTGCCTCAGATGCCAAATACACACATCAGCCTCCAGGCTTCCTTCATAGAGACTTCTAATCTCATTTTGTTTCTTTACCCTATAAAAATTACTATTCTAATACTCACACTGTAATCCTTCTCCCCAAATTAAAGGTCATCAAATCAGAACCAATACTAATTAATGCAATATTTTATGATTAATTACATACCACTATATACCATAGCAAAGATCTCTTTCAGTAATGGCTAGACAAAGATTACCTCTGCTGATGCACAGGCTCAAGGAATGCAATCTGGGCTGTAAAACACTGGTAGTTTGTCTTATCTCTCTGACCAAACTTGTTTCACCTCACACACTCATGTATTATTCTTAAATGCAGACTCTGAACGTGATCAGACTGTGGAGAACGCTTTACATATTTGGTGCTCTGGCTACTCTAAGAACAGAAATATTAAACAGCATCAGCATCAGGCCCACACAAGTTAAAACAATCTGAACTTGGCTCAAAAATTCTACCACCCTCCAGATGTTTTCAATGGCAAAGAATCACACTTACCACTTTGGAAGCAGGTAACCACCTGGAGCCTGCCTGATTGCCTCCCCAAGTGCTCTGCCTGACTGGACCAGTTTTCCAAGGATCTTCCTTAGATGAAGTGACCCAATGGTCCCGCCTGGCAGGCGGTCGTGCGAGAGCAAGCCCCTGGCCAGCACTCTGCTCAGCAGTTCATCTCCTTGCAGTAATTCCAATACACTATGTTTGGTTCACTCATAGTTTCCAAGAGAGGAGGTAGGCTTGAATTGAAGACAAGCATTGAAGACTCCCACTTTTCTGGGTCTGTTTCAGGAGTCCCTCACCCTCACGTTCAGAAGAGCATCCCACCTCCCTGTGTCTGGCTTCAGCTTGCAGACATACCATTTTATTCTGCCTTCTGCTTGATTAAAGAGCCTTTCAGAGCCTGGCATTTTCTCTTTGTGACACTACACATATGCTGCAAGCAAACCCCCTCTCATCCGTCTTTCTGAAAGCTAAATATACTGAGTCGCTTAATTCTCTTTCTGCCAGGCTTTTCCTCCCACCCTCGAGCCATTTTTTGCATTTTTGCTCTATAGAGCCTCTCTGATTTTCCTGAATCCTTTTCAAGATATAGAATCCCTCAATGAGCCTCCCTAATGCTTTGACACAGGGATTTAATCTGCTTTTCCTTTTTTCTGTCTTTAAGGGCTGCATTAGTCCTTTCTACCATAGCATCAGGATAAGCATTCAGGCAGGATCCTCTCAAATCTTTTCCAGACCCCCTGCTGGCAGGTTAGAACCACCTGTACTATCTCAGCTGCACATCCAGGAACTGATGAATTGAGTTTGCTGCTTGGAGACACCTCCACTCCCACACACCTCCCTCATTTGCTCCCTTGTCCTAGAATCAAGGATATCATGGTTGCCACATTTGGGGGGCTTAGGGAGCTGAGCTTGGCAGGCCTTAGGAAGATTTGCTGAGCCGTCCAGGAGCAGATGTCCTGCTCACAGTAGGTTACTGCACCATGAAAGAGAGGAGAATACAGAACCAAGCAGTGCCTGCTGGCATGCATGCTGGTTTGACTGTCTGGGAGATATTTTGCAATGCCTGTTAATATTTCACCCATTCTGTCCAGAGTGACAATGGTCACCATAGAATCTGTGCACTGATTAGTTACCAGGCTGCACACCATGAACACAGACTCTTAAAAATAACTGGCTAGGTGAAGGTTGCCTCTTTAATTCTACTCCCTAAGAAACCAGCTAAAAGAATCTCCCCCCAGCAGCCTCCCCAGTGAAGCCTACCTGAGATCTGGGAGTGAAATAGGGAGTCTTGCTCAGCCCAGGTGCCATCAATCACAGTGCATTTCTTCATGCCATTGCTGCAGGAATCTTGAATAAGCCCAGCTCCAGCTGTGGCCACACTGCCTCTCTGAAGCTGGGAGTGCTGTCCTTGAGTTTCTGAGATGATTGCTGAATAAACTTGAATTTCAGAGATGCTTAGAACTATGATGGCCATGAACCTCAATGGGTTCATCTTGAGCTCTCCAGACAGGCATTACCCCATCCCCTTTCATACCATAAAAACAGCTGGAAGAGTCAGGTGAGGAAGGCAGGCACCATCCAGCCACTGCCTCCTCTCAAACGGGAATGGCAGGAGTGACTCTATCTCACGTGCTGTCACAGAGAGGAGGGAATTTGGCAAAGCAATGGCACAAGAAGAGGCTGCAGCTCCCCAAACCAGCCACACTCATGCTACAGGCCCAGGCAATTAGCAAACAATTTGATGATTTAATCATAGACTCTCCCAAACTCGTGTTAATTTTTAATGAATGGTCAGCTGGTAGGAGGCCAGCATAATCTAAAGGATCAAAGCAATAGGCAGAGAGATGGCAGAGAGCTCCAGGCTGCCACTAGGTAGGTGAAAGCACAGCTAAATGGGATCCTGAGGCTGTTAGGAAGGAAACTCCTCCCTGGGCAAAAGGAAAGTTCTGGGTGCTGAGAGTAGGAGCATTCATAGAGAACACTTTGCCTTCTCCACTGCTTTCAATAATGCTGTAGGATTTTAATTAAAAGTATGTATTATAAAGAATTAATAAGACTCAAGTAGATTAACAACTATGTGTATTAACAGCTACATTCTGAGATCTGTCAGTGAGCCAAGGCTTAATAGGGAGACATCAGCAACAGGAAGCCTACCTAGACCTCCCAGTGACCCCTGGTCCAGTGCCATTTAATAGGTCTTACTATGAATAATCTGGGTGACAAGATGAAGGCTTACATTTGGGGCTGATAAAACAATGAATGCTGCTTGCTACTACAGCATGAGCTGAATGGCCTGGGAAAATTATAACAGCTCCCAGGCCAGTGATGGGCTGCAAAGGAAGATTCTTGGGAATGTACCACAGTGGTGGAGAATCTCCCTGAAATAGGGGTGGGAGGTAAAATTAAGGAAAAAAGCTGCAAAAGAGCTGTCCCCATACGTGACTGTTGCCATGAGCCTGCAGCACAGTACCTTGGCTCTGAGGACCATGAGGACCATAGAGGGATATGGAAGGGATTTCCAAGCAGAGCTACAGCTCTGGCAAAGCCAACTTGATGTCTGGTCCAGCTATCCAAACTTCAGAACAGGCACAGAAATCCCAAGAAGCAGCAACACCACCACAAAAAAAGGAGCTAAGGGTTGGAAATGCAACAAATAAGGCTGCATAGGGTGTGAGGAGTACAAGCTACTCCACTGCCCCAGGAGAGGGTCTCCTCACTGCCAGAAGGAACAGAGTACTGGTATGGGCAGAAGGAAGTGCAGAAGCCAAAGGTGAGAAGTTGAAGATGGGAAAAACTCAAGCCTGGAATTAAGTACAGCGCAGTCACTGAAGGCTGCAGAGGCAGCCATCCTTACCGTGAAGCAGCTTGCAAAATAAGTTTAGGTCTCAACTAGATCTCAATAAGTTTAAGGTCTCACATTTTTTGACATCTGTGGCTCAGGCATGAAGAAGAGATGCTGCATGCTTGTTGTTTTGCCCTGACCTGTAAGCACCCCTCCTGATCTCATGTCCAAACAGCTCCAGCAGCAAAAAGGAGGCCAGGACTGGTTCCTGCAAGCCAGAGAAGGCAGTGGGGAAGGTGCAGAGGGCTCTGCCTGAGGACAGTTTTGTTCACCTGCTCTTCCAGCTCATGCACATGTCTTTCTAAAAACAGGTACAACAGCCTGAGCTGGCTCTGTGGCATTACACTAGCTGCAGCAGTGCTCATTGCCAGCCCTTGACCCAGGAATGCATAATTTCCAGCCTGGAGCTTTAGTACTTAATTGCTTGCACTGGAGCAACAATCTCTTGTGCACCTTCAGCTGGCCTGCTATGGTGATGGGTCACTAGCCATGGGCTCGGTCCTCTTTTCATCCTGTTCAATCTGAATCTCCTCTCCATTGCTCCATGGTGAACTGGAGCCTCTGAACCCAAGTAATGCACCAGCAACCTTCATACAACACAGCAACTGTTACTCATACTTGTCTGTCCCATACATGCCTAAGTGAGCTGATGCCAAAACCCACAGCATAAGCACAGCAGCACAAGTGCCCGAGTCAGTGTCCATGTCAGGTTTACAAAATCTTCCCCATTTGTGTCACTCTGGTCTCTTCCCCACATACCCAAAGGAAATGCTCAGCAACACTGCCTTTGGTAAGCAACTCCCAGGGCATGTCTTGTCTGCAGAGCCACAGGCTGCACCCCTGTAGGTGACTGCCCCTCTCAAAACCCCAAGATGCACCAAGGGACATCAGCACCTCTCAGAGTGCAGGGCCATGAGCCCAGAGAGATGCTCTTGAAGCATCCCACCTCCTACACATCTGAGACCAGGGCAAGCATGATGCTCAGGAAAGGGATCAAGAAGATAGGAAGGGCAAGGAGAGGCAGGAGGAAGAGAAAGCACCAGGCACCTCAAATACTGCCAGTCACTGGTAAGGTGATGGGAGCAAGTGCTGGTGCTGCTGGTGGAGGTGTTTCCCTGTTGGTCATAAGAACAGCTGCCTGGCCTGGGGCACTGGGTTGGCAGGGTAGCTGCCAGCAGAGGTAGCCCTGCCATGTCCCAGTGCCTTTCTTCCCCACTCCTGGGTGCTGAGGCTTATCTGCTCCCTCTTGGGAAAAGGAAGAAAGGAGAGGAGCCACCCAGCATGTGACCATAGGGCCATAGGAGCTGTGTGAGAGCATGCAGGGGCTGAGGGCTCAGTTTGCACTGCCCTGACCCCTGTGCTGCAGGATGTGGCCAAGGGTTTGTGCTCTGCTGTGGGACATGAACATGCTCGGTTTTGGAGATTCAGCATTTGTGACAACCTGTGCATTCTTGCAGCTGCTTTTCATAACAGGGAGCTAGAGCAGCCAGGGGGAAAGGCCTCTGGGTGCTCTGTTTGCTGGCAGGATGTGGGCTAATAGCAGCCATGAAGAGGCAGCTGCCAGCCAGAGGCAGGGGACACAGACAGAAGGGTGCTGCCAAAACACCTTAACCCTCCCGAGTACCTCACTCGAAGTCACACAAGTCTATGTTGGCATGAGTGAGAACAGGACTAAGGGAACACTGGATCCTTGTGTAGTAAGTGGGATCCTAAACAGTGAGTGTACAGAGCTGCTAGCCAATGGAGGACTCTGCCTCTGTCCCAGCAGTCATGGGGGACCAGCCAGGCCCGCAGGTCCTTGTTTTCAGATGCAGCCCATCCCACCCAGCCACAAGAAGGTGGGGACAAAGCTCCACCTCTCTAACAAAGCTTCTCCATCCTACTCCATGGGAACCAACTTCCTATGCCACAGCCAAGGGAATAGGAACTCTCTGCAGCTGTCACCTGAGCCACAGCTATGCTGGGGGATGCTGGCAGATCTACAGGGTCAGGCAGAAGCAGCTGCTTAGGGATGGAACTTTCTGGGTCTCAGTAGGCAGTTGAGGGAGGTTTTCACCTGCAGCATAGGTCCTTCCAATGAAGGGATGGGGTAAGACAAACATAGTGAGGTGTTGGTAGCAGTGACATCCTTCCCGACAGACTGGTTCCTGGTGGATGGGGTAGATCAGCACCACTTCTTTCTGCAGTCACCCAGACAAGTCCTGTGTTCAGAGTCCAGCACCAACAACCCATCTGGGCTGGCATTTGAGCCCTGGTGTGAAGCTGGGTAGAGCAGCCAGCCTGCTCCAGCCCAGCCCAGCTTCCCTCTAACTGCCAGCACCCTTCTGCTGGTACAGAAGGGTACCCTTCTGCCAGCACCCATGACACAGTCATGGCTTGGCAATGTCACCTCCCAGCAACACTGTGTCACAGGGCATCGGGGACCTGTTTCATGCAAGGCCTCCCCAGCAGTGCTGAGGGACCAGCTTCAGACAAGCCTGGCCACAGGAGAGAGCCTCATGCCTCAGATCTCCTGTCCCCTGTCAACTCACCCCAGTCACCTCCAAATCACTGCTCCTTTCGCTCCACCAGTTGCAGCCCCACACAGGACTCTGATGAAAAGGGGAAGCTTTGGTATCTTCTTCCATGGAACTTTCCAAGAAGCCTTAGGCCCTGCAGAAAAGCCAAACTCCTCAGCTGAAAGGGCTCCCCAGTTCTGTGACAGCAAGTGACCATGTGCAAGTGTGTCACTGCCATGCTTCAGTCCCACAGCTTCAGATTCGTGCCTCCTTTTTTCTTCACAAGCCACGAAATACCCTTAACGTTAAGAGCCAGTGGGATCTCGGGAATTCATTAAGCTGCTCTCTCAAAAGCAGTGAAGCTGAACAAGTTCAGAGGGAAAAGGATGGTGGTATCCTGCACCAGTAGCTGCTCCCAGCAAGTCCAGAACCACAGCACTGGGTCAGTGCTGCCTTCCCTGGGGGAACAGCCCATGCTTCTCCCATTGCAGCAGGTGGCTGCAGCTGGGAGAGGCATCACAGGGTCTGGATGTGGAGTGAGCCTGTCATCTCTCCCTCATCACCACAGCCAGGCCTAAAAATATCCCAGAGTGGGTTGATGGTGGTTGTGCTACAGTCTCCATTATGCAGATGGAAATGGCTGGTCCATGCCAGAATGCCTGGGGAAGCACCAGCTCCTCTGCCCTGCACTGGCATGGGATCTTGGGATCCTGTGCTGTGCTGCAGAAATCTCCATAGGAGAGAGGTGCCAGGGACAAATCATGGCACAGAGCATCCCAGCCAGGCACAGCATCAGTGACAGCACAGTGACCCTAGGGATATCCTGCTCAGGGCAGACAGCTCCATAGGCTTTGTCCCTCCTGGGTGCATGGGACTGAGCAGGGTGGGGAAGAGGGGAATGGTGTTTCACAGCCCACTGCCATGAACTCCTAACAGTAAATGGGGAAATGGGGAGCTGCCCAGGCAGCACATGATGAGTCAGAAGTGTACCCAGGCAGCTGAGCTGACAGCACTGTGTGTGCAAGCATAAGGGCACACAGAGCTGAAGGACAAGTTAGCAGAGCAGCCACAGCATGAGTGGGATGAACCCTCAGCCCACAGGAAAAGCCAGAGAAGCACAAGAGCAAGGGGCCAAATTTACAGCTTGGCAAAGAAGAGGGCTGGCTGGCTTTGTACCCTCCAACATGCTGCCAAAGGGCAAAGCTGCCAGCTCCTCCCTTCCATCCCAAATCCAGAGAGCCTGACAGTGAGCACAGCTGCTGACGCTGAGCCTCAGGCAATCACTCACCCAATAAACCTGACTGAGTGAGAAAAGCAGCAGAGACTGCTGGAGAAGTCAGGAAGATGTAGCAACTCTGGTAGGAACAGCTTAGAGGATAAGATCTTGAATCCAGAACCAGAGATTCTGGCTCTAATATAGACTCTTGGCTGGCAGGCAGAGTCTGATTTCATCCCGGCCTCAGAGGTGTCCCCAGGATGTCATAATCATCCTTGACCACAAACCTGAAGTGCTGTTTACTCACCCTCACCACATGGTGTGCTTCCCTCAGATCCCGGGCCAGCAGGGCAAGCCCTCTGCACAGCCAAACCTTTCCTGGAACAGTGACCCAGCATCAAGGCCACACTGACTGGGTGGCACTTCCCAGAGGCACACGCTCCAAGCACGGTCCTGTCACACCTCTCCCTGCACCAGACTGTTGGCAGCTCCCACAGCCTGCAGGGAGCTGTCACCAGGGATCAGAGCCCTGAGCAAGCTCACCTGCTTGTAGGGCTGGAAGAGAGGTTGTGCTGGGAGAGCAGTGAGTCCAAAACACCATATGGCCCAGCCATAGCCAGGCATCTGTTCACTGGGAAGTGGAAAGTCTGCCTCAGCAGGTACTAGGCACCTCTCCATAAAGGCTGCACAAGGACTCTTCTGTCCAGTGGCTTCTGGAGGAAGGATTGTCTAGGCAGGCTTCAGCCTGCCTGGAGAAGGGGCGGAGATCTGCTGTGAGAGGTGATGACTGTCCAGCCCCGAGGATCACCTCCAGGATCACAGCCCTAGCCCGGCACTCTCTCTGGGAATGATTTGTGCAGCCTCCACACAGCCAGTGCACAACTGGAGGCTGCTTCTTTGCAGAGTCTGCAAAGATGGCAAAAGGACTGATCCAGGTCCCCCAAATCTGTCCCCACAAGATGACAGAGTGAAGGACACAGGCAGGCAGGAAGGATCCTGGGCAGCTGTCTCAGCCAGCATGGTCCAGGGTAGCAGTGAACAAACCAGGCTCCTGGGGAAAGACCTCCCCAGCACACTGTGCCAGTGCAATACCCCACATGGGCAACAGCCCAGCCCAGAATAGGCAGGGCAGTGGGGCAGGAGAGACCTCACTACACTGGGCTGGAATCCCTTGAAAAAGCTCCTCTGGAGAAGCTGAGGAGTGAGCAGCAAAAAGCCCTTCCTCGTGTGCTGGCCCATCAGGTGCTGACGTGCCTGGCTCCCAGCCCACCAGCTCGGAGTCACGCAGCTCCCATGAACGCTGTCTTTCTTCTCCCTGCTGCAAAGCCCTTGGCAGCCCCTCACCCGCTTTGACTGGGGAGGGAGAAGAGCCAAGATCTCTTTTTCTGTCCTTTCCCCTTGCCAGGCTCTGCACAGTGCTGAAGGCCCAAGTTGGGGGTCTCTCTGCTGGTGACAGCACTGCAGACCTCTGCTCCCACAGGAGTCACCCTCCAACCAGCGAGGAAGAGCAGGGCTGGCTCCAGCCCCACTATGCGGACGGCCGAGGGTCCAAACAGGATGCCCTGTGCTACCTCTGCATATGAAAGGGAGAATGGCAGAGTATGAGCATTTACACTTCTGCCAGTCCCTGTGGACACCAGCTGTTAAACAGTGTTTGGAAACATCTATCCAGCTGGAACTGGGAATGCCAGAGAGGACTCAGGACAGACCCATCTCTGGCTGCCAATACAAGTGCTCTCTTCATCCTGCCCTGGCTCTGCTGGGCCTGGACAAGCAAAGCTGTGTTCCTGCTGCAGAGCCAAGCAGCCTGGGCAGCCATCCACCACAGGCAAACACAGTTCCAAACCACATGGGCTGCTTAGCCCTTTGGTGTAGCCGCTCCCCATCACCAGTTTCCTTGCTCTCCTGTATCACATCACTCCTGTTTTCCATGGAACTGTCTGCAAGTTAACTGCTCCTCTGTACCTGTACCTGCAGCCCATCAGCCCACACTAAAGGCATCCATGCACACTATCCTGCACCCAAGACACTGTCATTTCTTTTTAATTGCTTGGTACTATCAGGAAGGAAGTTTGAGTTAACCCCTGCTGTGAGGATAGGCAAGAACATTAGCCCAAAAGTTGCAGAGATACTATATTCAAGAGAAGCAGAACTTGAAGAAATGAGAGTCTAAGCATATGAACTAGTATCAGCTAATTCACAACCATCTGATCCCCATGTCTGAAGTGTCTCTGCAAGTCCATGGGTACAAAACACTGCCATGCTTCCCTACATTCAGCAAGACTGAAGGATTGAGTCACTATACTTCTTGAAGTAGTTTCCTTTGGCCTATAGCATACTTGTTGGGCTGTAAAGACAGGTTTGCTCCGAATTCCATATGGAGGACTTCAGCCTGGATATGAAAACCAGCCACCCACCTTGCCTACAGCCTGTGAGGAGGCAGCTCTTCCTTCAGCCAGCAGTGTGGATAACGGTGAGAGCATCCCAGTTCCTGGGGTGTTGGGCAGCATGGGGGGCCCACGCTGCCAGGCAGTAACTCATGGGAGGGAGAAGAGCCCAGCAGCAGGCCTGTTCCATTTCTCTCCTGCATCGTGTACTGAAGGTGTTCACAGCCACTAGAACCATTCATAACAGTGAGAACGTTTCCTAAATGCAAAACTCCAGGCCAAAGACACCTCAGGCTCTCCTACCTCACTCAGTTTTGTTGCAAAATTAACATGCATACTATACCATTTAAATTTTTTTCCAGTACCCTCCCACACACTTCCCTCATGTGCTAGGTGCTGTCAGAACTGTTTTGATGCTGGCGTTGTCACATTACTCATGCTGCAGCAAGGAGGCTGTGGCAGTGCTTCTGCATGGATCTGCCACAGCTTCATGAGAAGATGGCAATCAGGTGAATGCTTCCCATTCCTCTGGAGACCTTTCTGGTGAGGTCAAAGGAAACTGCAGATACGCACCCTCAGCTATGCTCATTACTGGAACCAAGCAACAAATGCCACCTGGAGTGTTGGGCTCTTCATTCATCCAAGGGAGAAATCTAAAGCTGTTCAACAGCTCTAACAGCAATCTGGAAAAATGAAGACTGATTATGGGAAAAGAGGAAGAAGGCTTTTTTTGACTTTTAGCAATACAACAATATTGTTGTCCATGTTCAGCTGAAAATACTACACACTTTACACTAATCTAAATGCTCACACTGAAAGGTTTTGTGTAGTATCTACAAATTTGTCAGGGAAAAGTTTGGGGAAAATTATCATTTTCCCCAAACTACAAAAGCTGGCTATAGGAATACTTGGCACAGTAGGTTTCAAAGATATGAGCTCAAATAACACTACAATAAGCAAATTCCTCAAGGTTACTGATACATTTGGTGTATCAGTAACAAAAATCCCTGAGCTAAAGTAGAAGAATCTCCTTTCCCTGACTGCCAATTCAGCAGGTCTTAACTAGCACTGTGAAATTCAAGAGTCAACACCAAAGCAAAGAACAGAGCTGTCTGAGACTGCACCCAGGTAAGATTTTTCTGATGACTCCTCTTCTGGCACTCTCAGCTACAAAGGGAACCTAAGGCAACTCATTTCTCGCTGCAGATGTCTCAGCTCTGTGTTTCACTGCGGAGAGATGATTCTGTGGTTCCATCCCTGCTCTAGTTAAAAAGCTAAGCCAGACTGGGTCCTTAAATTACAGAACTCCACTTAGGTCTCTGAAAGACACCTGAGAACTCACTAGATAAGCATTAAGGATATGAGTATTAGAAAAGAATAATGCTAATAGAAAAATTAGAAGCATGATGAGAATTTCCAAGTCCCACTGCTTTAGTTCTTAAATTAGTTTACAGATTGTCTTTTTTGAAATCACATTTATTTCTTGAGGAAACTGAAAACAACATACAGGCTACCAGCCTTGATTTCACCCCATGTTTCATTAAAAAACAAGCACAACTGCAGACATGTCAGACAACAAGAGCCCAGTTAAAGAATGGAAGAACAGAGATGCATTGGAAGCCTTAGGATAAGTGACTATGCTCCTCAAATAGTGCAGAATCAATGCAACCCAGCTAAAAACACCATAAAGAGAGATAAGAAGCAAGGAGAATGGGTCCTACTACTGACAGTACTGCCTCTGGTCATCTGAGAAGTATGCTGATAGAAAAGAGGTCTCCTAGAAGTCCAGCCACAGGCAGAAACATTACTGCAATCAGGTGCTTTACAAAGAATATAGTCACCTTTTAAAATCCTATGAAAAGTTATCACTGATTTGTGAAGCTCATCCTGAATTAAGGGCAAGCTACTATTTGTTTATACAAAAATTGCTCCTCATGGGTCCAACCTGAACCAGTCACAGATGGAAGCCTTATGAAAAGTGAAGAGGTCTACTGACTGCAGCACCACATGCAATGGACCCAACAAAGGGCCACCAGAGCCTACACTGAGCACGATTTTGTACTGAAAGTACTCAAGAAACACCTGATTAGCTGATAATCTGGCAGCCCCTCACCCTCTCTGGAATGATGCTGTAAAAGGGATAAACACCCTTCCAAAAAAAACAAAACCACAGAAGAAAATTATCAGACACAATAAAAGTCTTGGTAATGGAAAGCCTATGTACTTTTGAGGCAGCTGCTCTGTATGGAGCTTTTACTGCTATCTGTTATACTTCAAGCCATAAACCAAACTGCTTTTGCAAAGTCAGATAATAAAGACCCCTCAAACATCAGGGTCACTGATCTTAAGTTCGGTGAGAAACCAAAACACAGTTTAGTCCCTGCAGCAGTTAACAGTGTGCTCACATTTGAATGATGCAGCACAAGAACTGACAGGAAAATTGGGAAGGCCCTTGGTCTCAGAGTGCAGGATGGCAGCAGCTTCCAACACAGTGCAGTCAACTGTGCAACTGTCAACAAGAGCAAATCTGGCACCTGCAGAAAACATGGCAGAAACAGATAAAGCTCTTGTTCCAGAACAAATGCTATGCATAGGAGCTCCTGAAAGTCAATGAATACTGTCAGAGGTGAGTGGCAAAACCTGCAGCAGGTGAGCAACTGAATATCCTGACTGAAAGAGATGGGATGTCTTTCACTATACAATATCTCAGAATATCCTGAGTTGGAAAGGACACACAAGAATCAATAAAATCCAACTCTTGGCCCTGCACAGAGCAGCTCCAAGAATCAACCCCAAGAACACCACACCAAACAAATCCAGCTGTTTCCTACTAGGTCATCATTTTAGGATGAAGCTGTTGAGCCAGGTGTTTGCAGCACAGGTAGTATAGCATCTGGCACCTAAAAGGTCCATTTAAGTTCTACAGCTGTTTGGAGACAAAGCATCAATGCAGGCACCTTTTTTCAGAAGGGAGAATGGCAGATTGAGACAAGGAGTATATTTTTCAGTAACACACAGGTAGTGTTCATCCTATGAGAAGTTAATACCAAATTAACTCTGACAGAACAGAGGCAAGTTTGTTAAGGCCCTGCCAGCTCTTCTCCACATTTGCTCACAGCACATCACTTCAGAGGCTTACATACAAGCTCAGATGTCAAAGTCCAGTTTCGTTCCTGTTGCCTGGACCAGATTAACTGCAGCTACCAGACTCAGGTCTGAGCCAGGTCCTGGCCTTATCAAGCCAACTATCCCATTCATCAGAAAGCCATTTAATACACTGAGACCAGGAGTTTTGGACACGGTAAAAGGAAAAAAAATAAAACCAAAGCAAACCAAACACCACAAAAAAATACCCCATTATCTCCTATCAGAACCTGTTTAAGCCTTCCAATACTGATGAACAAGGTATTCCACCACATAAATAGGAGAGATTGCCTCTATGCAAAACAGTGTGCAAATCTTTGCTACTTATCCTCCTGACCCTAAAAAAATGTAGGGCTAAAGATTTTCTGTATAAAAGTTGCAGTTTATTTCTTTTCTGATCAAGAGTTGTATCACTACTCAATACTACATTTTATTGCTAATCACAAATTGATGCACCGGGGTTTCAGAAGGGTTTGGTTTATAGCGTTCCTATGTAACAAAAGGAAAAAAGTTACAAATCCAGACTTTGCAGACACATTGCCATGTCCCTATAGAAGCAGGGATGCATTAGGTCTGTTTCATTAGAAAATTCTCCTCTTGAACAGTTTTTGGAGAACACACAATCATGATTTTCTCCAGTAGGAAAATTCACCCCATCATTCCATGCAAAAAGAAGGTGGCCAATCTGCTCCACAGCCTAAAATCCCTTTCCTACAGAACGGGAAAGGAACATGTATTTACACAGCTCCTACTGTGGTGTGTTAATGCTTAAATTATTAGGAGCAAGTTGGCACATCTTCCAGATACACCTACTACCCAGCTCAACTCAGCTTCCTATGGCTGGGGTAGCAAATTCTCTCCACCACAACCGAGATGTGTCCTAATACTCTATAAAAATGCTACAGTAACCTTTGCCAGACAGCAGCACGGCAGCACTCCTGCTTCAGAAGAGCACTGCAGAGCCTTTCAGTTAGAACACACAGCTCAGTGCATACTTCACCTGTCTCAGACCCAGTATTAGCTGCAGTAAGCAAAAGCCCGCGGACACGACAGACAGTGCTGCCCCAGAGCAGCACCGCTTCAGATGCCGCTGCCCTGTCATCCCCAACACTGTGGTGCTTGGATTTCAAGAAGGGAGAGTTAGGACTGTCCCTTTAGTCATATTGCCTTAGAGAAACTCAAGACAAACTCTTTGGGAGCTGAATGTCTATTAGGAGCTGAACACTTATTCTTGTTAGAAGGCTGCACTTCACAAGGCTCCAGAGAGATTTCACTGGTTCTGAGGCACATACTATTAACAATTAAACTTATGATTAATAATTCAAAAGCACTATCAGAACAAAAATATTAAATGGAAGGTTAAATAATTTGTCCTACAGGATTCAATTTCACATTTCACCTGTTCACACAAGCACCTCCAGTCTGTTCAGATTTGAACAGCCTACAGCTCAACCTCAGAAAGGAGGTGCTGAGAAACAAGAGACTGAAGCTGCTTGCAACAAAATAAAAATGGATATAAATATAAAAGAGGTTCCATTTCCAGCACCAGTAATACTGCCTGCTCAAGCCGAGGTGTGGTCACCAGGGAGAATCCTAAATTCAGGAACATTATTCAATTAAAACAATAGACCATACTATTCTGCAGCTGCCAGGATTCCTGGCAACAACTCCCCAAAGAGTTTGCCACCTGTTAAAATTGTCTCTAAAGAAAAAGCAAGACTGCTCAACAAGATGAAAGCAACATCCCCGAGCTGGCTTATTTGGTAAAAACCCAACTTCAGACCAGCAGTCTGCAGGCATCAGCTTCAGCAAATGGGATCTCTTTCACTATACAACAGCTGCCTTACAGCTACTGCAGAGCATCAGCCTTTTAGCTTCCTTAAAATATAAAAGAACAAAACCCCAGAAGAAACCCTGGATTCAAAACATCCAAATATGGCCTGTTGTACTGGAACGTTTAAATCCTTGGGGGAGGTGGGCATCTTCTTCCTCTGCCACAGGCAGCGTTACTCCATGATGGCCCGGTACAAGGCGGGTTCAATATAGTCTTCACGGTAGCGTGAATTGATCACTCTTTGTCTCTTCCTCTCCTGACTGACCTCCTTCTCTTCGAAGATCTCTGTGAAGCGCATATCTGAAGCAATTGACTAAGAGAAAAAGACAGAATTAGTCACTACAGCACAGATGAAATCCCTGTCTCCTCATCCTCCTATTGCATGTAAGAAAGAACCCAGCCAAGACGCATGGGAACATTCAGCTTTCTTCAAAAACTGACTAAACAAAAAGAAAAATATTTAAGAAACTGGATTTACAAGTCTGGGGATATGTTTAAGTGAACTGTAATTAGAGATTTAAAGAATATCAAGTTTCAAATGTAACAGAGCACTTAATTTAAATTCACAATCACTTTCTCAGAGTAATAAACAGAGTCAGCGGTTCCAATTTTCAGTCTAGTACAATTTCTGCTTTATGCAGCAGGCATGTTTAAACACCTGGTCACAGAATTCAGCTATAATACATTCTTTCTTAAGCCTCTAATAGTCTGTGTGCCTGCCAACAGATCTGCATCAGGGTGTGCATGTTTGTGCTGTAAAGCAAGACAGCTCAGTGTGTTGTTTGTAACTACAACTTTTGTAGTGGGAAGTGTAAAGCAATGGGGTAAAACAGTGTGTGGGATCTCCATCCTTACTGATAACCAAAACTTAATAGGAGACACCCCTGAGCAACCCTTTTTGAAAATTACCTGTTCTGATTGGAACAGGTGTCTGGAGACTTGCAGAGGTCCTTTTCCACCTGAATTATTTTGCAGTGTCAAGAAACAGCCAGCTCCTGTGATGCAACCCTACTAAGAGCTTCTCAGAGCACAGGGTAAGTGAAGGAACTTGGCCATTCTTTGAAATGGAAGCAGACAATGGAACTTAGGAATACAAGTATGAAAAGGCATACTCTCTCAATCTGTGACTCTGTGATACAAACTCACACCCCTGCAGAAGGAGCAATTCTCTCCAGAGACAGAACTTTGTTTTTGTAGCCTGATCAACTACTGAGCTTTGCAATGATTAAGGAGAGCACCAGACTGTATTCTGCTGTCTCCACATGCTCAGGTTGCTGTTCAAGCACAAATTAAAACAAATTCTACTTCTTTAGTAGAATTTGCACCCTGTTTACCTACCAGCCTTGACTTCACTCTCTTAGGAAGCTCCTCTTCAAGAGTATATACATCATCCCTTTTCACCATCAGCTGTGAACCATCTTCAAATTCCACCTAGAAGAGAACCAGAAGTTGTTGTGTCAGAAGTCTCAAGTTAGAACCCTGCCACAGCTCCCTAGAAGTTGCCTTCTCCCCACAGATCTCTCTTGTAAAATAATCTTCTACCACTTGAAATTTTTAAGATACATATGCAGCTATGCACACTGCAACAGACTTGAATCAAAGCCTCAATAGCCTCATGACAATAATATTCCAACAAGTTTTGGGATATTCTTTTAACACCTGACAAGACAGTCTGGCTGCTCAGTTTAATACAGCCTGAATATTCATCCCTTTGGAAGCATGAAAAGCATGGTGCACTCTCACTAGGGAAAAGCAAAATAAACTTATTTTAAGTAGTTTCAACTACAGAAAGAATCTGATGAAGAACTGCAGACCAGCAGTTTTCAGAAGCGGACACTTTCAAGTAGGTAGCCAGAGGTACATACAGCCGCAAGCAATCACTTCCAGCAACTGTTGCCAGCATCTGTCATTGCTAACACAGAGAGAGTAACTTACCCTGGAGTGTTTAAGCATGACACCCCTACAGCAACCCTGTTAACATGATTGGCTTGTTATGAGTGATGAATTTTTACACAGCAATTTTGTACCTGGTACATCTGGATAGCGTGTGACGCGACAAACTTGGCTCCGTAAACTTGTCCGTCTGTCCATCTCACCTGCACGACTTCCCCTTCAGCAGGGGGACCTAACTGAAGACAATCTCGACTCTAGAATGAAGAAGGGAGATGGGAGAGACAAGGAAGGTAAGCAGTTTCATTACGTGAAGATTCAGTAAACCATCAAGGGGTCACACTGCACACCACCCCAACAATTCTCCATTTTAGGGATGGAGAACTAGGCTGAGAGACATCCATTTGTGTCATCTGCATTTAAATCCCAACAGTGGTAACTTCAAAGAATTTGATGTGGGGATGGCATGCAAGTATCAGCAAGCTTTCCTTCAGACCTACCATTGCTAAGCAGCCAGAAATTAGCTGCACTCCCTGTTATACCTGTCCCTATATGGCCTCAGTTAAGTCACTCTTAGGTAACATCCCTAAGGCCACCCTGCAGCACAGCTCAGCCACTACAGGACCCAGGGAAAAATTACTGATCCCCTGATGTGTCTGCTCTACAGCAGCAAGAACTGACTTATACCTTGTGTCCTATACCACAACCCCACTGCACAACATACCACAATGTCCTCTGGGTACAGGTTATCGCTGAAGGAGCCATCATCAAAGTTGACCTCATAGAAAGTCTCCTTTGCAAGGCTGACCACTTCACATTGATAGAAGCGACCATTCTTGTGCTTACTGATGACTATCTGTCCGGGGGACAGATCCTGGAGTGCAGCTTTAGCTCGCTGAGAAGAGAAAAATCACTTCTTACACAATGACTCAATAGCAAATGTGTTGAAGACCATGGCTGCAGTGCTGGCAGACAACAAAGCAAAACATTTTAGTTCAGGTGAGCTACTCCAGCCATCATCAGCAACATTTTTAAAGAAGTTCTACCTCCAGAATGTTAAATACCTAAACTCTAATCTGTTATGTGCTACTGTCTTTAATTTACTTAGTAAATTAGATTCTCATTTTTCAGAGCAATGGAAGGCCCTTATAGAAAACATTCTCTAACAGATTGTTGGTGGTTTTGGTTAAAAAGGCTGCATAGGAACTTTAGAAACTAATCAATCACTTGAATGTGAAATTCTGTGACGACTCATGCAGACTGCTGGAGTACCGGCACTAACTCCTGCATATTAAGAATCACAACATAAATCTCACAAATGTTTCTCACTACAACAGCCATAGGAGGAACGTGATGCTTCCAGTCCTTCTGGTCTGCAAACCAAAGTACAATAAAGCACCTGATTAAGATCAGAGTAGCAGCAAGGTTGAGATCAGAATCCAAGACCAACACTATTAGATTACATTATGTACTGTGAGACAGCCAAGACTTCAATGAAGTTTCAGAATAATCTGAAACTTTTCAGTGCCTCCAAGACACTGCAGTTCAAATCTTGGGAATAACACACCTACACACCTCAGCCTGAGATGGAGTCTTATGCCTGAAGCAGGTAATGAAGACAACAAATGGCCAGTCATCAGGCTGCATCATGACTCCTGCTGCTTGGGCACAGCTGACATGAAAGGATGTGGGACACCGACCATGTGAACACTGTACACAGCAACCTGCAATTCTCTTTCTCCTCTTCTTGCAGAAGATGCATTTCTGTGGACAGGAAACTAGAGTTTATTGATTGGTACTAGGTTTTACCACATACCAAGGGCTAGCTAACAGTTTATCATATAATAGCTATGCCATTTACCCCCTCTTTGAAAACCCTGCTGTTTTCTGACAAAACAGAAGCAGGCAGCTACCCGTTTTAGTTTATGACAAGACAATAATTCATAAATGTAAAGTAATGCAATAGAGGAAAAATGTTAATTAAATATCTACCAGCTCAACATGCACAAGGCATGCAACCCAAGGATGCCAGCAACAGATCTTAGATTAGATCAGCTTGCAATGCCCCAACTCAATAGGGCCTTTCAGCACTTGACTGAAAAGTTAGATAAATACAAGCACTAAGATTAGAATAATAGGAAATGACCACAGTGGTAACAGTTAAAATTCTGTCACTACTCAATTGGGCCTGCTGGGCAGTTGTAGGAAAAGAATGTTATCTGCAATGCATATGCAAAGCAGAGTCATTTCCCCCTCAACACTGAGATGTTAAAAGAGTTAAGTACAGTTGCTTTCCTGCTGAAGACCTTCACCCATTATAGGAATGCCTCACATATCCTGAAGCATCTCAGTGCTTGAAAGCAGTCAACTAAGCAAGTTGAATACTAGGGAGGAGAAAAACAAGCATGTTACCTGCCACATACTGAAAACCCTTTTGCTGGCTCTTCATGTGAATAAACACATACTAGAACAAGTTATGTGTTTATTGCCATTAAAAAATGGCAATAGGAATAACTGCCATCTCTCATACACTAAGTTGAGCAGATTATACAGTTCAGTCTGGAGACTGAACCAACATGACTTGGGTTTGAAGGGATAAGCAAAACCCCTCAGATTCTGAATGGACAAGAGACACCACTGATGCAGCACAGGTGATCCTTACCAGTCTGAAACGCTGCAGGGGGATTTTGCCAACATCTACAGGACTCCGCTCTGCGATGTTCACAAATTTTGCCTCCAGTACAGCCACAGCACACATCACATGAACCCACCTGTCAGGACAGAAGAGAGGAAAAAGAAATTAATATGCACTGGGCCAAGAGAAGATGCTTTGGAGTTTAAGTAAATACAGTTCTGTTCAAGTTTGCCATATAAATCACAATAAATAACCTCTGAGGATGATCAGTGTAATCTTCCTACTGCTACTAACAGGTCACATGTAGGGCAAACCCAAGATTTCTTCATACTTAAAATCTACTACTAACGGGCTTAACAGGAAAGCAACTCAGTGACTCCTGCATGATAAAAGGCTGCCTGGAAAACTTTCAGTTATTTCATGGTGCTACAAGTCTGCCCCACTGTTATGCTGCATCAAGTAACTTTAGATGATCCACCCAAAGGACACAGGACAGGCAGTTGTTGCTGTAGAGGTACCTTGAATTTCAATGTTGTGCTACTTAAAACTATGGTTGCCCTTTTTCATTACTGTAACCACAAATAAGACAGAAAATCAAAATCCTCCTTAGAGAAGGTACTGAGACATGTTAGTTCATTTGAAACCTTATTTTTATGTGGTAGGTTAGACCTCTAAATATTATAGCTCTGCACTATCAAATGCAGAGCAGTTAACATCTGCTATCAACAGAATGAGAACCAGGTATTACCTAAAGAGGTAAGAACTGCTGCATGAGAACACAATGAACACATTAAGTGTGAAGGGTGTTGTTGGTCACCCTGTTACACCAAATGCAGTTTACCAGCTTACTCTCAGATACTTAGGAACTGAGCCTCTCCTTAAAATTAAAAAAAAAAATCTGGAACACTCACTTGTCATCATTGGCTCTCTGCAGCGCTCCTCCCCGTAAGGAACACAAACAGCAGTCCTGGAGGAAAGAAGAAAGCATCAGCTAGTGCACAACATTTGCTGCAGAACTTCCACCTCAAAATGCACATCCAGAGGAAGAAAATGATTTTGCTGTCGGAAGAGAGATAACTACCTTGTACAGATCAGCTCCTCAGCTCTCAAAAGTTGCTGCCCTTAGGGCAACAAATATAGACTCCAAGTCTGTTGAAAGCAAGCAGAATCTGCCACTGAAGGGTCAATTTGTTTGTTATGAGTTTCTCTTACACCTGCAATACCCTATATCCTTTTGGGATGTGTAATAGATTCTGGAACAAACATAAGGAAATAATAATCGAAAGGCTGACCCATCCCACTGACCTAGAGTCTATATAACTGTTTGAGAGAATCCCATTCTTCTGGCTTTCTTCACATGTGCATACTTGCCTAGCTATTAACACAAGTTATCTTCTGGCTTAGAAATAGTAGCTACCATAAACTAAGACAGACAATGGAGCTATTCCCACATTCATGCAGAACATCCTCCCTCTGAGCTCAGCAGCTTTGCATTAGTTAAAAGGATAATATTATAACATTATGGTTTAAAAGTACCAAAACACAAGAGACTGGCTCCTAAGAATTCTCTAAATTGTGTTCTTTTCACAGGATAATTAAAAAAACCAACACCCACAACACTATGTGAACTAACTTTGCAGCCAAGTTCCTAGATGTACCAGACTCCACCTGTGAAAAACTTTACCTCCTCTAATGCGTTTTCTGTACACCGGGAGCACATCCAGTCTTCAGTGGCCTTGTCAGGGGACACACCATAACAACCTAGAACGGACACATCTCATTTAAGAGTTTATTTAAACTCAAACCCATTTCCTTTGGGCCCAGAAATAAAGCAGGAATTAAAATCAACAAGCCCCAGGATGATGCTTTGTATTTGAAGCCACCCATGCAGCCAACTGCCTACCCCACAGGCCAACACCCAAGTATACACTCCTCTGCTAAGGGCTCAACTTGGTCTATTTGTACATTAGATCAACTGGCAGAGGCCTGCTACAATGTACAGCCTCAGTAGGGAGAACACCAGGCCAGAGGGTAACATCTGGATGCACTCACTCGCATGAACACAGACATGGCAGTTCCTGCAGGTGATGAGTACACTGGTTCCATCTTCCTCCAGGTAAGGAGTTGAAAGATTGAGGTCAGTGCTGCAGCCAGTTGCAGTAAAGCACATTTCAGGAATCAGGGGTTTAGTTCGGATCTTCCCATCTGCAGCAGCTGGAGTTACTCCAGAGTTTTGACTGCTGCCTTCACATTCTGCCTGTGAGGGATGGATAGGAAATTTAAATTTTGCAAGTAAAATGGTCTCAGGTTATCTTTACTCACACATTATTTCATACATACATCCAGTTTAAAATAAAAATTAAGGTACTGAAAGATCATAGAGTCGGTAGGTTAGGTGAAAATAGAGTTAAGTTTATAACTATTTATTACTATTTATAGTTATAGTTATATTTATAAAATCCGCAGGTGCTGTGGTTTCAGAATGAAATTAATTTCTATCCAAATACTACACTGAAAGCGTGAATTACATTCCCCTAATGAGCAACAATATACACATCAAACTGCATCTCTTCTGACAGAAGAGGTGGAATCACCAAGCCCACCTCATGCTCTACAGGCAACACCTCTTCTGCACATTCCCCCTGCAATACAGAGGATCACAACACTGCTATCCATCAGTGTACACTCATCTTACCTCAATATGGAAGGATTACCAACACACAAATAGACACCTACTACAATCCCCATTACTTTTTCCCAGTATAGTTCTGAACAAGTCTAATGGGCTTTAAAACTAATTTGTTCCTGGAAAATAAACAGACTGAAAATGCAATTTCCCATATAAAGCTCAGGAGACTTTCAGGCTAATCTTTCATAATTTATTCTTCTAAACCAATATCAAATCAAACAGCTAAGACATACAAAGTTCATAGACGTGTATTTCCATTAAAGCTACTCCTCTGAACAGCTAAACAGAAATTAATTTTTCTCTTTTAAAAAATATTTAAACCACCTTTTGTACCTTGTAGGCTACCACAAAAGTAGCTTTCTTAACCTTTTAAAATTACTGTTAGCAGAAAATGCAGTAGCAGAATGAATCTGCACTGTCCCTCCTACAGTGCCTCAAAAGCTAGGGAGAAAAAGTCCAGGTAATGCTCACAGTTGGAAGAATATCTTTTCTACAAGTCTTGTTTAGTCTAATTCTGTAAAACTTATTGATTTAAACTTACACTGCATGTCAAGCAAAAGACAAAATGACTGAGGGAAATCTATAACAAAATTTAAGAAAATAACTTTTTTCCCCCCAAACAGATACTCTTCTTCTTCCCAAAGGAAAAGTGCATATTTGTCTGGCATTTTGTGCCAATTTTTTATTTGAACGGGTAACTGAAGTGAGTTTCCAGACCTGCTATAGACTTTCTGAAGTTGGAACGAAGACTCTAACCACAGCTCAAATCCTGGAAGAGTTTCTGCTCCTCTGCCTGGTGTAGACAGACATTCGAAAACGTTCAGCTAAGAGTTTTCTGCTCAACAGCAACTTACAAAGAAGATCTTCAGAGAACTTCAACTGTCCTCAAATCATTAACTTTATTCCCTTCACCACTAGTAAAATCCTCATGTGCCACACAGTTCCTAAGTAGAATTTCCATTCCTAAGAACTTACTCTCAGAAATAGCAAGACTGAACAGAAACTATGGTCTGTGGTTTTCATTAAAATTAGGAACTATATGAAATATAAATATTCAACAAAAATGTGAGGTCTTTATTTCCAA
Source organism: Urocynchramus pylzowi (assembly GCA_013397555.1). Classification (NCBI taxonomy): domain Eukaryota; kingdom Metazoa; phylum Chordata; class Aves; order Passeriformes; family Fringillidae; genus Urocynchramus; species Urocynchramus pylzowi. The sequence continues at coordinate 287,981 of VZRH01006601.1, forward strand.
AACTGTGGTGAACATGTTTCTAGTGCCACCACAACTATACAGTCATCACAAATGAATCAAATATGCTTAGTTAGTGTATGGGAACAGTCAAACTACCTCAAAGTTGCAGGTCAAACATGCAGATGACTATTCAAGCTACCTTAAAATTATTTATCTTAGGTATATAAAAAAATTCAGGGACTCCTGCCTGCACATTTATTCAACATGACAAAGGACTTCTGCACTCCATCCCATGCTACTGTCATGGATACACTCCAAGACAAGACAGCTTTCAATCTGTACCACCTACAAGCACAACCCTAAATTCTTTCAAGTAAAAGGTTTTCTTTCTTGCCAGCTCATCAAAGACCATGTACTATGAAAGGACCTAAAGTGTTTTCTTAAAAAGATTTCAGAAGTGAAGGAGTCTGGAAAGGAGAAATGAGATTTTATAGTCAGCTCCAGCAACATTTAAGCTCCATTCTGTGGTTTGAGCAAAAGCCACAAAACACAAAAGCTTCTGCTGAACAGCTGAGCGAGCCCCTGGGAACCCACAGGGGCCCATCACAGCTCTGAGGATGTTCACCCACTTGTGCTCTCCTGGAACAGCTCCTGGGGAAGACTGCAACATTGACACAGCTTTTGTTAACTGGCAATATGCAAACCCACGAATTTAAAACTATGTACCACAGCAGCACCTAATCTGTTACCTCTGTGATAGCATGAAGAGTCTTGGTTTCATACCTGATACGCCTGGAAGAGCATACAGACAGCACAGTATGGGGGCTGCTGGGCCATGGTGCGATTGTATTCTTTTTCAGCCTCAAAGTTTGGCGGCCGATTCTGCCACAGCTGGCTCAGTGGCTTGGCCCATGCTTCTGTCTCCTCAGCCTCTTCCTCAGGAGTTAGCTGCTCTGATGCCTCTGTGATAAGAGAGCATTCACTCAGTGACTATATGGCCTTTTATAGATGTTCTTCTTGTAAATGAAACTAAATAAGGCAATAAGCTATGAATGGATATGAAAGAAAGACTGCCAGAAAGCAAACTGACAGAAGGGTGATGGAAGCCAGTAACTCAGCCTCCTTTCTAAGAGGCTTCTACTAATCAGACAACAGGGCAGAACCAACTCCAAACTACATCTACATCAAAATTAAAGTAATCCACCAAAGAATCTGGCATTAGGGGTTTTTTTTAAAATCCATAATATTTACATCAATGACTGGAATATTCTAAGGCAGACGCAGCTAGGCAACTGTCTCTGGTACTGGTTTAATTTTCCTTTCCAAAGAAAATACAGGAAAGAAAGATGACGCCATTTGAGAGAAAATCTCATTGTATTAATGATACAATGAGTTATGCACCTTGTCTAGGAGGCAGAGCTGTCACTTACTGACTCTTGTTTATCACCAGTTACTTACTCCAATACCCCACGCTGCCCACAGGAGCTGAAACCCTCTCTCCAAATTCCCAAAGACCGTAAGGCTTTACTTACCATCATCACTGATGCAGTCCTTCACCAGGAGCGGGTGATGACGGGGGAGTTTGCTCAACGGCTGGCGACGACCCTTGGACTTCTTACTCTCCTTCACGGAGCTCATGTACTCCTTTCCCACCTGGACCAGCAAAGCAATTCAGCTGTCAGTTAGCACGTGCCCTTTTGACACCATTTCGGAAGGAATTTGCTCTGAACTTAGAGAAACTTCTTCAAAATGCACACATGCTTCCACAGTTTCATTTCTAACAAAGTAACTTCACCTCTAAACTCTTTTTATAAATGCTCAGAGCACTTTTGCTATGAAAAACTGGACGGAGCTGTACTGGCTCTGTTGAGTCAGTAGAATGGACACTTTTCACAGGTCCCAGTGTAGCTTTTCATGCACGTCTGTTTCTTTAAAGAAACATGTAAAAGACAAACAAAGAAAGAGAAGCTGGATAGTTCAACTTAAAAGAGCCATGATAAAAAGGCTCATGAATTCTAGAGAAGCCTCAGTTTGTGTGTCACTTAAAATATTCCAAATTTAAAAGTAAAAAAAAAAATTAAAAAAATAAAATAAACTAGAAAAAATACAGAGTTCACAGATATGTCAAACTAAAAGGGTTATTTTAAATGAAGGACACTTTCATCCCTTCTGCTTATTATTTGCCTTGATGTCTTACCAGACAGACTGGAAGAAAGAGATTGCAACAACAGCTATTTCCTCTTCCCTTAGCCCAGAGGGAAAACAAAAACAAAGTGTCACAAAAACAAGTGACACACTGACAAAATTACTATTAACCTGACAAGCAGGGCGGTAAAGGTAATGATTTCAACAGTCCAGGAAGTCTCCCTCTAGATAAGAACCTAACCTTTTTTAAAATCTGTTATTCTTTTAAAAGAAGAAGTAAATCTTGGATTAAATGCATCCTACATATGTTTAAATATCTTCTTTTCATAAACGAAGCCAGAAGAGAGCATAATAATCATTACCTCTGCTCTCTTACACAGAGTTGGATACAAGACTTCTAAGAAATATTGCAATTAGCATACACAGTTACCACCTAATGGAAAATTTGTTTTGAAGTACACCAGCCTGGAAAAAACAATCCACACCCATTCAAATTTCACCTTTTCCCTGTACAGAGCTTGCGATGGAGACATCAGTATCTACAACAGAACGTCTTTAGTTTAAATAGCCATGACAACTCTCTCAGTTCCAGTTTAATTATCAGGATTGGTCTATCTGTTCCTTTGATGTAATTCTTGACTTCTTAGAAGTCATTACCGGCCTCCCATTCTCTAAACACAGATTTAAACAGGAAAACAAAATATTGGAAAGACACTACCAGATAAGAGTCTAACTCTTCTCTTAGGCCGTTTAATAAAACATTAATTGTCAGCTTTTTAACACTCAGATTTACATTCTCCCAACCAATATTTTTGTGGTGTCCTTTCTCCTCTTTTAAAAGGACACATAGATGTATCTATGTATGCAATTTTATATTAAAAACTCCTCATCACATGAATGTGCTTGCAATAAAGGCTGGAACAAACCAGATGCATTTTAGGTAACAAAAGGTGTCTCTTAGTACAAAAGGACCTCAATCATTCTGTAACATTACCATGTCAAAAAGATTAAGCTATCCTTTCCATTACAGCACTTAAGCAGTTTAGAGAAGTTCTCAAGACAGGTGGTCTCCTTGCTTACTTGAAGGGCTAAGTATATAATGCTTTCACCTGAATTCTTATGTGTTTAGCAAAACCCAGAGGTGCAACCTGCTATGCAAACAGCAGTGGGATGAAATTGTCATCGGCACAGATAGGAAATACCACGGAATTATAGCCCTCCAGCTTTCAGCTCTTTTGCCTCTCATACCTCTGTCAGTTCTTGCTCAGTGACACTGGAGCTGGCACTGGCTTTCTTCCCTGAAGTCTGCTCACTGTCGGAGCCGCTGGCATCGCCCCTCGCGTAGCTGTGCACTGTGAACACCCCGGCTGGCCCAGGCAGAGTTCGTTTTGCCAACAGATCTGACGATTCTGAGTCTGAAGAATAGGAAGGTGAGCTGGACTGAACACTGGATGAAGCACTCTGCTTTGAAGCTGGCAACACTGAAGTGGAATTTGAAGCATGTGAAATGGAGAGATCCAGTGCAGCTGCTTCTTGTTCTTCTTCCTCCTCAAGCTTCACCGGTTTCAATTCTTCAAATTTGGCTGAGTCCACATGATCTGGAAGAAGGGATATACTGAGTTTTTCTGAAGTCTGGGCAGAAAGAGAACATTTATGCAACTATTTGCACAAAGCCAAACAGAAAAGCAAACTACTGCACACAAAAAAGCAACAGCACATCATATAAAGAACAGATGATAATTCAAACACCTATAAAGTCATGCATTGCTTAGTCAGAGAGAGAATAAAAACATCTGCCCATTGCCTCTCCTATCACAAGAACTAGGGTATATAAAACAAACCAGCAGACAGTTCAAATAAACAGAGATGATCCTTTATACAGACGTGTATGTAGTTAAAACAGCCCAACTCCGGGCCATATGTTGCTGTGTGTAAGAGATTACAAATATTCATGGAAGACTTACTAGAAAAAGAAAAACAAACCCACAAACCAATAGAAAATTATTAAATATAAGCTGCAAAGGGCTGGAAAACAAAATACAAGAGGGGGCATCACATATGTTTTCCCTGTTCTTATGTTGTTCCAGGCCTTTTGCTCCTCCCCTAATAGCAAGGATAACTCATCCATTACAAGCTAGATGAATTTTGTCCAGCCTACTTATTACAAAATTACAAGTAACATAACTATAAAGCATACCAGACCCACAGTACCAGGAAGTGTGCATATGTTTTGTTAAGCAATTCCTATAAACAGGTTACATTGCTCATGAGAGATAAAAAGGAGCTTAGTCTACTGAGGCATCCCATACATTTCAGTATGCAGGCAGGCAAAATAAAGAGTAAAAATCAAAAAGTAAAAAATGGTAATATTTCAAGTCTTATAACAGTAAATTTCTGAGGTGCTACCAATGGCTCTGACAAACCAGTATCTGCTTTTTTGGACACAAAAGCATCCTACCAACTAGCATCAGACTGAAGAGTGCCCCAGACAAGCCTGGCACACAGTTACCTGGAAGTTTGATCCTTTGTTCACTTTGCTGCACAAATTCACTCGTAGGCCCCTCACGAGGCTCTGCCATGTCCTCTTCATACTGTGTGGAGCTCAGCTCCTCCTTAGGGAAGGCCTCACTCTCACTCACCTCCTGAGGCACCTCCAGGCAGACCCTGTGCCTTTTTGTTCCTATGCGGTGCTTGGGGATGCTGCAGAAGACAAATCCCTATGTCAGGTTAGCAAACAGGTAAATGTGTTAAATTTCTGTGTGAATGCATAAAATACAGTCTGAATTGGATCAGTCTTTTATGAGACAGCCTCTGGAAAGCCAAATTTCCAAATTATTTTTTTGGAAAGAAGTGTTTTCTTTGCCTTTATAGAGGAAAAGTCAGTAATCCCTAGAGATGACTTCTCAGCATGCTGATCATGTATTAAGGCAGTTATGGTCTCTCTTGCCAGGCATTCTTTACCTTAAACAAAAAACCACCTCCAAACAAAACCCCAATAAATCAAACCAAACAACAAAAAAATCCACCAAAGACAGCTTTAGGAACACTAGCTGGCACTGACTGAAAAATATTTAACTGCAAAATGTAAGATGATTAACCTGTTGACCTTCAGCAACCAGGAACTGCAAACCAATGCCACAGCTTGCAGCACTGATGGTACCAGAATTTGCTAGCAAGTACTGTCCCATGATCTTAATATAACCTCTTTTTCTTCTGGCCTGTCAGTGCAGAGTACATATTGCCAATCCAGGCTTTGGAGGTCTGTCCCAAGATGAAGAACTACCTTCCAAGCTGGTGTGTTTCCTGCTTACCACAGACTATCTATTAATGTGGACTTAAATAGGCAAAAATATTAAGAGTAAGCCCTGTTTCCAGGAAAAAAAGATTATTGCTAACTCTCACTGTTCTATCAGAATGGCAAATATTTCATTGCAACTGGGTTCAAATTCCAAGAATCCAATAGAAAAGCAGAGGACTATATAAAGCTGTACCTTTTTGTCTCATCCCCATCCATCTCCTCTTTACATGTCTCTTCTGTTTCCATCTCCTCAGCACACTGTTTCCCACTCTTGACTTTTTGCATGAGATCCCCTTTAAGGAATTCTGCTGCTTCTGGGGTTGGAAGAGCATGGTCAATGACAGTCACGTCCTTCCCAGCTTTCCAAAGCTTGTAACGATCTGGCTGGTACTTCCTCACAAACACATCCATGGAGATCTTCACCATGTCCTTCCGACATGAGCACTGAGGTCACAGAAAATAATAAGGTAAGGCCAAATACTTAAAAATTCTACTCTGCATTTCTCTAGCATTTTGCTTTCAAGAGTTTAAGGAAAAAAAAAGTCCCACACTCACATGTAATTGAGCCTCAGAACACTCAAGACTCTTTCCCAGGAAATCAAAAGGGTATATATTAGGTTACCAAAAAAATGGCAGAAAAGCCAGCAAAAAACACGAAACAGAAAACCAGATGTTATCATAACAACTAGGAAAGAAAGCTCATCAGTCTTTTTTACACAGTTGCTGGTAGAAGCTGAGTGTTTTAAAATGAGCTCATATAGAAACAGGCCACAAAACCAGAGACTATAATGAAGAATCAGAGCCACACAAACTCTGGGCCTACCCAGAGCAGTAGAGGTTCCCTTCCCCTAGGCATGGTCACAACTAGTGCTTCAAAGCATTCACTTCAATGTAGCTTCTGAAAATGTAAACCTTGTTTGTAAGGCACCTCTACAGAGATAAAACACCATTCAATCTAAAGGATCAGCCAAGATACTTATTTTGATAAGTCATTTAAGTTACCAAAGTCGCATTCCAGGCTAAACAGTCAATAAATAATGGTTAAAATACTGCAGAAAAATACTGACGAGCTCTAGGCACCAAGCATACTCTTTCACCTCTGCAAAGACAACCAGTTCCATGCTTTTCTCTGAAGCCTCGCATGAGCTGCACAAACTTACACAAAAGTTACAAAGTTACAAAATATGTTAAATGCTATCCCCTGTTGACACAAGGCACTAAGAAGGACTTTGCCTGAATGCTGTTACTTTATGAGAAAGCAGACATCACATCTTAAAGGGCTTGAAACACTCTCCTAAAACAAACAGTGGGGGCTTAATGATGGCAAGAGACCACTCACCAGCACCGACTGCTTCCCGTACTCAATCCACCGAAGAGTAGCAAAGTTGGTAGATTCAGCACAGTTAAAGCCATGGTTAAAGCCAGCATGATAGCTATAAGGAAAGGTTATCATGAACTCTCCAGCCTCCTGTGTCACCTACAAGACAATTGAGACATTACAGTGTTATTCAGAGTTCAAGAAGATACTTGGTGAATATGATTAAAAGGAGCTCCTGTACCCCTCTCTGCAGCACACCCAAAAATCCAACTCACAGATGGTGGCTGGAGCTCCCTTCTGCAATGGATAGACTTGCTACTGACCTTCACTATTTTGCTACTTATGTTAAATATTGGTTTACTGAAAAGCCACGCTCAACAGTTTTTTTACTAACACACAACATAACTGGTTAATCTGGCACAGAAATGGTTATAAATACAAAATACTCTGTCACCAGCTATATGAAGTTCATAAAGATACTTATCTGTATCAGCTACAGGTTTGGTTGAACAGTATCTAAGGTTGAGTAAATTTCTATCCACACAGAACTTGAAAATTTACAGTTGTTTTCTTTTGCTGTTCACAGTAGAGTACAACTCTCAATCAGCCTTCCACTGCTTCCTCTTCCAACATTTCCCCACTGTAAAGGCTTGTGACAACAAAACCCTTCAGCTGCTCAGGCAGATGATACAGTGTTTCTGAATAAGAGCTCAAAGACTAGATATTTAATATCTCTGGATGGGAGGAAGAATGGCAGGTCATTACCTAAGAAAGTAAGGAAACCCATAAAGTTACTATGTAATTAAAAAAGTAATAGGGGACAAGCCTTATTTTCTATTGAGGAAGCAGACTGCAACAACCAAAATTAACAGGGGAAAAGTGGAAACAAAAAAAGAAAAATCTCACTTCCCTGCATATGCATCTAAACTGTGAAGTGAATCTAACACAGGAGATAATGTTTAGTTTTAAGTTTAAAAAATTAAAAAAAAATATCACAGAAAACCAAGCTTTTGCTTTTAGGAGCCCTTGACAGATTTTTCAGTCTCAAACTCCTTCAGGCCCCAACTGCCAGATAAATGGAAGTACAATAGGAAGGATTGCCTTATATCCTGCCTCTTTCTATTTTCCTCTCTAAGCATCTGCTACTGGCTGCTGTCAGAAACAAGCCAAGGCTGCAGGAACCTCTTGATCAAGCTGGTATAATCACAATTACTTTTCTACACCTTATCAAATGGAATTCCGTATTTCTTCAGAATTGATGGAGAGATGAGAGTCATCTTGTGACGGAGAAATGCTTCACAGCTCTGGGCACTTCCTGGGAAAAAACCTGTTTAAAATAAAGACAAGGAGAGATGTTACCATTGTGCTCAAACTACAGTTACTATTCAGTAGTTTTATGAAAAATTACTGTCTAGACACTTTTTCCCTACAAGTATGGATCATCTTATTTGAAGTGTGCTAGTTTGCATGCTGGAGAAAAATGACAAATCCCTAAGATTTATCTTTTAACAGCTGCCCGTTTGAAAGAACATAAGAAAGACCTCAAATAGAAGGATCCTCCCTTGGCCATAAATAAACTATAATAATAAACTATATATAGTTTATTATAGCTAAGGATTCTCATTTAAGGATTTTTTAAGGAACTCTATAGCTAAGGATTTTTTCATTTAAGGTTAGACAGACCACAAGTTCATTATTTGTAATGTGACAATTTCTCTTGTGTGTATCCTATAAGCAAACACTCAGAAGCAATGTAATCTATATTATAAAAGGCAAATTATCAGTTCAGTCATGCCAACCTGTGCTCTCTAAAACAGCAGAAACCCACTGCAGCTGTCCAGCCCATCTTTAGAAAAGGCAGGACATGAACTGCCTGGTTACCTTTTGCAAGTCTCTCCAGACGCTTCCCATGCTCTGGAGGGATGGAGTACCTGCAGTTGTAAGAACAAGTCTGTTAAGTTCAAGTGACAACAACAAAATCTTAAAGTTTGACTGGAAATCATAATCAGTCATCAAGATGTTAATTACTTAAAAAAAAAAAAAAATTCTATCTCTACAGCTGTCTTTTTCAAAGTTTGACAGAAAGCTAAAAATCTTCATTGAGGACTTTTACCTTTCTATCCCAAGAAAAATCAACATGCAAAAGCTGACCATTTCTTTCAACAACTTTTGCTCAAGCAATCAAGGAAGTAAAAAGTCTGATGTACATAATTAGCAGATCTGTGCAGCAAAACATGAATTGCAATGAGAAAAGGAAGAGCACTTCCTGAACTGTCTCAATTCACATCAGTGTAATCTCAGTACACTCAGTGCAAGGAGGATCACAGGGCAAGAGAGAAAATGGAATCACCTCTTTCAGCTACTCAGACAAAGATGAGACTAAGTCAGGTGCCACATCCTTAACACATGCACAACTCATGGAGTGCTCTTTAGAGCTACGTCTCTTCCTGTACACACCCTTTTATGGGTGCCACGAAACTCCTGGCTGGTATGACTACAATAAGTAAATCAACCCTTTAGTTTGCTTTCAATCTGGAATATAGTGCTATATTCTGAATACATTCCTTGCTAAATTAATCAAAGATACCAGCAAAGCTCACTTCTTCCAAGTGCTACTGTAGAAAAAGCAATGGCCAAATAGTTCAACAGAATGAACTATTCTGTTTCATGTTTCTCTGCTACTGCTACTGCCACTGCATGGGTTTGTTCATGGGTCACATTGTGCTAGCTATTATTTGTTTCTTCAAATTTGTAATAAAAGGCAGCCAAAAATACTAGTTTCCAACAAAAGCGCTGTGGAAACAATTGCTGAAGTTGCTTGAGAAATTTGTTTGTGAGCAGAAGGGCATGATTCACTCTTAAAATGCAACCCATAGCACAGAGAAATTCAGGAGTCTCCCCTAAAAAGAACTGAGAAAGCTCAGACACTGGACAAACCATTCAGTGACATCCACTAGCCTGATGTTTAGATATATGATAAACAGCTACAGTTCAAAGTGTGTTAAAAACTGCCTGTTCCCCCAGTGCCTGTGTGACCATACCTCTGTATGGTCATTTTAGAGCCTCAGGAAATGATAGGCAAGTTTTGGCCCTACCACAACAGACAGCATCCATATTGTAATGCAATTCAGAAGAACTCCCTACATCAGGACAGCAACCAGACCCTTCTAGAAGGTTACCAAACAAATTCTACTGAGGACATGCACTGCTCTGCAGCTCCTTACATGTTCTTGTCAGCACACAGAACAGCAGTGCAAGACTGGAGAACTGGTAATTATTTTAGCAAATTCTTAGCTTTGTGACTTTGACTCCAATATTTTATGGTACTGCTTTTCTACATCTAGAAGATTCCTTAGAAAATCTTACCATGACTTGGGTTCCCCAAAATGCAAGTAATTAATACTGTAAAGATCCATGTCCTCAGTGTGCCAAGCAAAAGAAGTTTTCCACATGCCAAAATATAGGTAAGGAGTATTCACTCCTTCAATGGTTATGCCACTTTCATTCTCCACAATATCCAGGATTGTGTTCAATCTGCCAATATTCCACGCATCTACGTGCTTAAAAACACAAGACTCATGTCAAACAAGGATTACAAAGTACAAAATCACACAGCTGAGATGACAGTTTGCAAAAGCTTAACAGACACTTGTGAAACAGCACATCACAGAATGACACAGCTCAAGCTGTGAGCTAGTCCACCTAAACCCAAAGTTCTGCATGGTAGCTTGCATGGCAGATTCCTGGCCTTTAAGGAGGGAAAAAAAATTACCAGTCAAAGTAATGATTACAAAGGAGAAATAATCACGAAGCTACAGACTTAACAGAGCAGAGAACAATAGCTGATGTTGATTGAGTTTGAGGTGACGTCTGAACTCTCTTAAACAAAACCACTTTTCATTCCAAACATCTTTTAAAAGAATAAATCATCAGAATTTAGGAGACAAGCAAGCAGAAAGCACGTTGTCTTTTGACAGTTATCATCCTACCACCTAATGGCTATAGAGCTGTCCCATGAAAATACATACACCAGTGGATACCAAAGCAGCATGTACCCACTGATCAACACTTCCAACCCTCATATGCCTTTCAGGACAAAGCAATGCTTGGGCAATAGTGATTTTTGCTTCCCTACACTGAAGTGCTAGCAAAGGTCCCTTAGAATGCTACCTCTGTCAGCTGCCTACTCCAGAAGCTTAAAGTATGCTAAGACTATCATTAACTTGTTGCAAAAGGTAAGAGTCAAATGCCACATTAGTATTTATGGAATGCAATATACCAGGATAACTGTTACCTGAAAACCAGAACAGTTTCCTTACCTTGTCGTACAGCGTGCCATTAACGTCAGCCCCGTAGATGGGGGCATTGAACGTAAGGTTCTTCCAGTATTTTCGTTCAAGGTCTTCAAAGTCTGTGTACCGGGGTGTGCAGTACCTGAAAGAAGCAAGAAAGATACTAAAGACTTTGCAGTTTGATACTTGACAAGTCTGAACCAATGTTTTCCTCAACTGCAAGAATGGAAATCTACAATAAAAACACCTAATGTGTGTTACCAGCCAGATGAGCAGTGAGAGCAGTCACAGCTCTGTTTCTGTGACACTTTGGAACGGAAGTATCAGGAAGAAAATGACTTTCCCCATTTCTCAGTTTACTTTCATTTTTGCTTTGTGCACTTTTCCGGGGTCAGAACAATTTCACCTTCTAGCTGTAGCTACTTAGAAGCAACAACACAGTCAAAACCAGAAATGATACAAAGAGAACAATTTAAAAAACCTCCAAACAAACCCAAAGTTTTCTGCCACTGTGAAATTAGCAAACCTTCACAGACTCACCATGGTCAAACATGCTCTGTTTACCAGCAAAAGAACCTGCCCTTGATGCCCATTCCCTGCTAACTATATACTGGACTATATGTAGCTCTGGGGGATCAAATTTAATGTGTGTCTATATACATAAATTCCAGACAGTTACTTATATAATGTAAAACAGTACAAATTATTCTATTAAACACAACTCTAAAATATCTGGTCTGTACTGCTTTTGAAAGATAAAACAAGCTTTGATGGAACAACTGTAGCTGGCAATTCCAATGCTATTTCTAGTTACTGCAAAGGCTATTTTGCTTCAACTCCTTTTTAAGTGATCTTTCTTCATCTCCTTTTTTATGTCATGAACATTCCTTTCTCCACTATTTAGCAAGTATTTCAATGGTCTAGCTGCTGGGGACAGACAGACAAGAGCCCACAGCACACGCAAAAAGTTCTGCTGCCATTACAGATCATCTTGCTGCACAGGTGACAAAGGTCCCCATGCACACAGCCGGCTGTACAGGCAACCTCATCTGCCCGGGCATGACTTCACACTGCTGACCCCAGACCGTACCGAGGACCCGGCCCCTGTGGGAAGCTGTGGATGCTCCATCCCTACAAGTGTTCAAAGCCTGCTTGGATGGGGCCCTCAGCAACCCGTTCGTGAGGAAAGAATCCCTGCCCCTGACAAGGTGGGCAACCAGGTGGTATTTAATGCCCCTTCCAACCCAAACCATTCCGCAACTCTATGTGCCCGGGCCCGGCCGTACTTGTCACTGTTGGCGATCCTGCGGAACTCGCGGACCGTCATGGCCTTCTTCTGGATGTTGTACTGCGTGAAGAGCCCGGACTGCCCCGTCACCACCTGCTGGATGGGCGCGGGGATGACGAGCTCGTCGATGTCATCGTAGCACTGCCGCGGCTTCCACTCCTTAGGCGGCACGATCTGCGGGGACACACGGGCCGGGAGCGGCGGCCGCGGCGGGGGACAGCGTCAAACTCGGGGAACTCGGG
>VZRH01006601.1:300977-316648 GCA_013397555.1 Urocynchramus pylzowi
GGCTCCGGCCCGCTGCCGCCCGCGTCCTCCCGTATCCCGCCCGCTCCCCGCCTCCGGGCCCCGAGACTGTCGCCGGGTGAAACTGATCCCGGTCCAGCGGCGCTCGGCGCTCAGTGGACGCTGGCCCCGGGTGCGTGGTGCTGCAGTGAGCGGGTGAGTTTCGGGCGCGGAGCGGTGACACACAACAGGCATCTGCCAGCCGAGCACACGAACCCCGCTAATTGTACTCCTACAGTTTCCGTGTGTAAACAAAGCCAGAGTAGCATTTGATACTTCACGAACGTTGGGCAGCGAAGGCGGGCCGAGCTGGAGCAGCAGCAGGCCCGGCCCACGCCGCGGCACGGCTCAGTCCGGCCCAGAAGCGGGGAAAGGGCCCGCGGCCAGCGGGTGCTGCCAATAATCCGCCACCCTTGGTGTCGAGGACTGGACCTGCCAGTCCGGCTTTAGCAGCACATGCCTTTGAGTGTGTTCAAGGCCGAGTGCTTAGCAGACCCTGTCTAGGGACACTGACCTCTCCCTGGCTGGGGCTGGCTGCGATTTTCAGACTCTGCTGTGCTAAATGCATTCTAAATCTCTAAGTGCCACTGAGCAACCTTGAAAGTAAGCACAACTCACCTGAAAAAGCTCATAGCTATCCTCAGAGACCACACTTGGTCCCTCATGCCCAAATAAAACCTTAATTTCACTGTTTCTCCTAATAGGCGTTTCCTTTGCTGTCACGCTACAGGCAGGCAGCAGCCCCGAAAGGCCTGACAAAACACTCCAACACAGGTTTTCCCTGTCTGCTGCCTCTGACCTGCTCAGATCTTGAATTGCCAGGTATCTACAGACCAAACCCCCAAAGAGGATTACAGCAGCAGCAGGCACGACACACAGCCTCCTATAAAAAAGTCAGACAACTGTCAGGTAACAGTTTCGAGACAAATTGCATTTCTGGCCGTTCTGGTGGCTTGGCAGCTGCACTTGCCATCCTTTGGTCAAGAAATAACAACTTTCTATTATCACAGAATGGTTTGAGTTGGAAGAGACCTTGAAGATTATCTTGTTCCCCCCCCTTCTCCTGGACAGGGACACCTTCCACTAGACCAGGTTGCTCAAAGTCCCATCCAACCTTGCCTGGAACATTTCCAGGGATGAGGCATCCACAAATTCTCTGGGCAATCTCTGTCAGTGCCTCACCACCCTTGTAGGGAAGAGTTTCTTCCTTATATCTAATCTAATCCTGGGCTCTTTTGAGTTCAAAGCCCCTTGTCCTATCACTACAGGCCCTTGTGAAAAGTCCTGCTCCAATTCTCTCTGTAGGCACAGGAAATTGTGTAAGGTCTCCCTAGAGCCTTACCTTTTCTAGGCTGGACAACCCCAGCTCTCAGCCTGTCCTCACAGGAGGGGTGCTCCAGCTCTCTGAGCATCTTTGTGACCTCCTTTGGGCCTGCTCCAGCAGGTCCATGTTATTCCTGTGTTTGGGACCCCAGAGCTGGACACAGTGCTCCGGGTGGGGTCTCAAGAGAGCGAAGTAGAGGGGCAGAATCACCTGCCTTGCCCTGCTGCCCTCAGGAGAGCGAGTCAGCCTTTTCAAGATGACAAGTGGCAAAGTGCTCCTGTGAGCAGGAATGTGTAGGCATGGAAGCTCGATAACCTGTAATTGTTACTGGGGACTGAGATTGCTTATTATAGCTGGCAAAAGGGCAACAATGAGCTTTTAATTGGAAGGATCAGTATTATTCCTGCCCTCAGAAATGAACTAGGTCAAACAGGAAAAAAAAGGGAAAAAGAGAAAAAAAAAAAAGTCACTCTTAACTAGGAAATGTAACAAATGAAAATGGCAGTGTTGCTGAGGACAAGAAATTCGAGGACTGTGGGGGAAGGAGTTGCCAAGGTACTGTGCAGTCTGCTCAGATTTTTTCAGTGTTACAGATATTTCTCTTTCCTTATTTAACAATTATTGTGCCTTTGAAAAACAAAATTTAAAGCAATGGAATCCCAAAGGGATAGTGGTTGGTCAGGATATTATTTGGAGTAGCTGATCTTTAAAGGTCTCTTCTAACCCAAACCACTCTATGATCCTGTGAGTTAATATCAATAGGAGGCAAGCCAAGCTTGGGCAGTGCCTGCACAGCTCCTGCTACAAGCATCAATGGTATGCATAAAAAATATGAAAATAGAAAGAGCAGAAGGGCACCTCAGTGCCCAGAAATTCACCTTTGACTAGCTGCCATTTAGCTGCTGTCCCACCTGCCAAATTGTGGCCTTTACAGAGCTGCTTATCTGAGGCTGCACTGGGGCTACCTGGTATCACTAAGGAATGGAAAATTTTCACCAGGGAGAAAAAAAAAGAAGGTAGCAGTGATAACCTAGCTCCATCACTCAGTGCAAATATGGTTGGTCTGTTTGAGACTCCAAACAAAAGCAGCTCAAATGTCTTACAGCACTGTCTCCAGACCATTCCCTTCGGATCTGGAGCACAGTGTGGTACTGATACCAGAGGTGGGAAAAGTCTCAAGCTGATACCAAAGAAAATGAGGCAAAAAAAAAAAAGAAAGCTAGTTCTGGTAAATCCTTTCTAGGTGGGAAAAGCTGAGCAGTGCAGCTCAGGAATGTCAGTACCAAACCCTGTGAGGAAGGCGGGTGGAGGGTGGCTCTGCCTGGAGCGTGGCACAAGCTGTGGTGCTGGCTCAGAGGGCAGATCAGGCTGGCATTGCTGTTGATACACCACACACCATGGGGTTTTTTTGTTCTCCTTTTGTTTTATGAGATATATAGAAATAATGTGAAATAAATGTTGAAAGAATAAGTGTTTATAAAATTATATGAGTCCATTCCCTTTGGAGAAGTGTTGGCTCTGTGTGAGCAGGCCAGAGGAGTGGACAAAAGAGGCTGGAGAAAAGCTGTCACAGCAGCAGCTGTTTTTGCTGCTCTCTGACCTCTGGGAGCCTGTCCCCTTGCCAAAGTGGCACATCCTCACACTTTGTGCACTGAGCCTTTCCTAGTCTGTGAGGTCAGCATGAGGCTTTGGCCATGTGGCTACTGGCAATAGTCTTGTCACTGAGGCCTGGGCTCACTCATGTTATTCTTTGTGCATTCCATGCTGAAGTTCTTCACCCTTTCTCTGCCTCCTCCTGCTTCTACTCAGTCCACAGACAAGCCCACAGGTGAGGAATGAAGTGCAAAGTGTTGCTGGACAAGGAGAAAGAAGGTCCATGCACGTGTGCATATCTGTAAGTGTTCTGGCAACTTTTGGTGAGAATCTCTGCATTCAAGGCTGTACATGGGCTAAAGCTTTGTGCTGCTCGTGTGGCAGTGCCTGGTGAGTGCTCAGTGAGTGGCAGAAGCATTGTCACCACCTGTAGGTTGGCAGCACAGCCCGAGCGCTGTCGCTGCAGCACAGGCAGGTGCTCACTGCCCATCTCCCAGCTGGCTGGCTGCTGACAGTGAGCATGCTCCCTTCCTCCCCAGACACACCCGTGTGTGAGCAGGTGTTCACTTGGCTGTGCCACTCTGCCATCCCGGGCCCCGATGACAAGGATCCTACTGCCAGCAACACTGGCACGTGCCCACACACACCTGCACTCGTGTGCTGCCTCACAAGGGCAGGAGCTTGCTTTGTCTTTGGGTCTGCATCCTCAGTGAGGCTGCCCAACAGCCCCTCAGGCCACTCTGTGGTGAAGCAGTGTAGTAACAATGAGCCAGGCAAGGGGAAAACATTTCTGCATCTGGCACCTACCCAGGAAGCGGTCTGGCCTGGCAGGGAATGCTGCATGTGACTGAGCTCCAGCAGTCACCCAGGAATCACTATGGTGCCCGTAACCACACTAGGGAAAAGCTCATCAGTACCCCATGCACTCCCACCCATCGTGGACATGCTGGCCAGGGCAGGTTTGGCTCCCTTGGGAAGGATGGAAACACCACAGGGCCCTGATCCATGTGGTTCTGCCCTTGCAGTGGCTTTCCCCTCACACACCTGTGCTGTGCAGGTGCTGATCTCTCCAGGAGCTGACACTCTGCAGTGCACACCTGGGCAGAGCTGGCCTGGGCTGTCCACACACAGCAGGCAGGGCTGCCAGCCTGGGCAGGGGTTTCACACCTGAACAAACCCTGGGCAGGGGTTTCACACCTGAACAAACCCTGGGCAGGGGTTTCACACCTGAACAAAGGGGTGCTGCTCTGCAGTCAGGGGCCATGTGCCAGCTTTAGTGCCGAGCACTAACTTCAAATACACGACTGTGCTCAGTGCTACAGAGCAGCATTGCTGCAGCGTCCAGGAGGTTGGCAACGACTGGTATTGCCACCAAAGCCATCAGCACTGACCCCTCTCTTTCCTGCATGTCCAGCCAGTCAGTGCACTCCCGTACAACTGCAGGTGGGCAGGAGGTGAGCGCACACATGCACAAAGGGAATTGTCACAGAAGGTTTCCAAGCTCCCTGCAGAAAGTTCGGCGCACTCGTGGCTGGGAACTTACCTGCCACAGGCTGAGGAGTGTGCCCACTGCCAAAGGATTCTATGGCCTCTGCTTATTGCAGAAGAAACAGACAGGAAAGCCAGCTTGTATGAAACCCAATTATTCAAATTTATTAACATCAAGAATTATGCAATGATGCTGTAGATTTTTTTTATTAACAAATAGAAAACAGACTGTATACAACAGTGACCCCTACAGCACTATGCATCCACAAGGTAAAAATGAATGTGTCCTCCAACATTACCAACCCTGGATTGCTGATTTCAACGTAGCTTGGATTCTTAACATTCGGAATACATGTGATAATACAATTAGATACCCTTCCACCACCTTTATTCATAACTCAATGCACTCAAAAGAGGGCTGCTCACTCCCCATCTTTAGTGCAAGCGTGATATAATAAGGAGTATTAATATATAGTACCATTAAATTAAGTCCAGTAGTCTTGCCACATTGGTTCATCAGAACATCCTGAAGTAGCGGAAAGTACAATATTCTAGTGACTCTTAACATTTGCAGGATAGCAGAAATTATAGATACACCCAACCTCTGAAGCCATGTGTACTCCCCTCCCCTTCCCTGCAGTACCCTGCTTCCAAAGCGAGATGGTCCAGCTCTGCTGTGGATCAGCTGGGCTTGTGCTCCTTGCCTTTGTCAATGCTCTGACGCGCTCCTCTGGTGAGAGGTGACAGGATGGCGCTTGCACGCTCAGAACCGTGGGATTAACACAAAGGGCCGTGTCTTGCTCTTTCCATCCCCTCCCTGGGGAACTGTGGGACCCCCTCGCTACTCCTGCCCCCTTTTCAGCAAGACACACTAAAAGAGGTTCCAATGCCTGGAGCCCGGGATTTCGGGTCTCTCACAAACAAGTGACGACAACTCACGTCATATCAGGATCTGCCAATACACACGGTCACTGGATTGGTTGAACACGTAGTGTAATAGGACTGAACAGTTTCCAGCTGACAAAGGGACGCTTCTCCAGCGACCCCATATGCCCTCCCAAACCCAAACCTACTAAGGAAATAACTGGGGGGGGAAGAAGACTAAAAAAATAATTGGTAGCTTAGGTCCAGTTCCATGAAATTTCATATTCTACAGAGGATTAAAAAGCCTATGGGGAATGGAGATGGGCAAGAACCACAAGCCAGCTGCTGCGAATTACCAAGGAAGCTGCACTAAAATGGGCAGAACCAGCAGTGACTGGGCTGAAATAAACACAGGGCAGTAAAAAATGTAAAAGCAAAAGGAAATTAAAAAAACAAAACCCAACTCCCAAAGGTTTGGCGGGTCCAGTTCTGCTTGGGCAAAACATTAAGACTTGCAAAAAATAAAAAATAAAGAGAGAGAAGATTATAAAAACCACTAGTAACTATTTTACATGTTTAAAAAAAAGATCCCATTCCACCCACCTAAAGCCTTGCTGTGAAATGCAGTCGGCATGAGAGAGGGTGAGAGATGCACATGAGCAGAAATTCAGCCAGAGACTGGAAATGCTTTTGGAGTCGGATTCCCTCATTTGGCGCTGGGGCTAGGTTCCTAAATGCCGTGGTCAAAACTGGTTGGCGTGGAGGTCTGCTGCCTGGGCAGTACCTCCACCTGTACAGAAGGACTGAGGAATGGGCGGCTCTGGCTCAGAGGGACCCGTCTCCACTCCTAGACATCCCCACCGCGACTGGAGGAAAGCACTGTTACGTTGCATAGTGGTCGAAGCTGCCAAGGTACTCCAGCGCGGCTCTGTAGCACAGCTGGTACTGGTCCTGCAAGGCAGCAACGAGGGGAAACATGAGCAGTGGGGACACAAGGACAGTGGGCTGTAGGGTCCAACATCCAGAGACATCAGGGCCCTCCCTCCTCCCACAGATCTCCACTGCCACGCACAGGAGGGGAGCTCACCTCTGTCTGCACCATGGCTGGCCGCTGTGTCCGCAAGGTCTTCACCATCTGGAACATGTCCACCACGCCCTCGTAGCGCATCCTCTCCAGCACAATGCTGAGCGTGATGAACACGCCGGTGCGCCCAACCCCAGCACTGCACAGGGAGTAAGAGGGGCCACTATGAGACCTGCCAGCCCCAGAAAGGCTCTGCAGGGCTCCTAGGAGTGGTGCAAGCCGCTCCTGGAGCACAGGGATCTGCTCATTGGGGCGAGGCTGCAGTCCTTACCTGCAGTGCACTGTGATGGGCCCATCCTGCCCAAACTGTTCCTTGGTCTTGTGCACCTGCCCAATGAAGTCAATGAAGCCCTCTCCTGTCTTTGGCACTCCCTGTTCAGGCCAGTCTGTGAACTGGAACTGGCGGATGGTCCGTGACTGGCCGTCCTGCAGGGAGAGGGGTGTTGGATATGAACCTGATGATGATGTTAGATGAGGACCTGATCTCACTGCCCTCAGCGCTGGTGCTCTGACCTGCTCTCTGACCCCCTGAACCAGGCCAGGTGGGAAGGTGCACAGGCCACAGATGAGCCCAGGCAGATCATCTGCTGCACATTTGGGACCTGTCTCTGTTCTCTGATGTCCACCCCAGGGTAGCTTAGCTAAGCAGGGCTTTGGGCCTCTACAGGGTCCATTGGGTCAGTGTTTGGGGCCCAGCTCCACCTTAGAACCATGTTTACTGTAACACAAGGGTCCTGTGCCCAGTCAGATGCTGTACACACAGACTCCAGGTGCAGGGGGACCTGTGTTAAATGCTTGCTCAGGTGAGCAGCACAGGCAAGGAAGGGTCTGGTGCTGACAGGGATCCCTGAGCTGTTCGTGGGGCTGACACAGCTGGCATGGCAGGAACCTGTGGAGAGAGGAGCAGTAGGTGATGGGCAGCAGCCCTTTTCCCCTGCAGTACAAGCCAGCATTTGCTTTCCCTCCAGGAGCTGTTGCATACTCCCTTGACTGGCCTGGGTAGGGCAGAGGCATGAGAGGCAGAGGAGCTGGGGAGCCAGCAGATGCACTCACCCTGGCATCCGTCACCTTGAACTCCCGGAGGATGTACTGTGGCATGTTGTACTCTGCCATGGGGTCCACCACGAAGTACTGGTACCGGGCAGAGCGCTCTGCAGGCCAGTACTGATGGCACTTCTCCTGTGGATGAGGAGCAGGGGAAGACATTAGCACTGACAAGCTGCTGCTCCTCCCTCCCGCTCCCTGGGCGCCTATGTGGTTGTGGAGCCACAGGGTCGGCCACCGGCCAGTGGGGGGCTCACCCAGAGTGAGTGTGCCAAACACAGACTGGGGGGACCCAAGAGTGTGTGCTTACAGACAGCAGCCCCACAGACCCCTTCTCCCCAGAGCAGGACTCGTACCCGGCCCATCTCACGCAGCTTTGTCAACATCACCACAATGGTGGAGTCGTGCTCCCAGAGCATCCGCCAGAAATCCTCCGTGGTCTCGGCCAGTGGTCCCTGTGTGGCAATGTAGGCCTTCTGCTGCCTGTGACAAACATAATGGTGCTCAGAGCAGCTCCTCAGAGATGGGCAGCAGCTGCTTCTGGGGGCTGGTGGGTTGGGTGAGCTGAAGGCAGGGCCCCATGGTACCAGGGAGCAAATCTGACAATCCAGCTGTAGGAGGCAGGTCTCCAGGATGAGCCATGGGCTCTGGGAGACAGGTGAGCCAGTCCAGCACTTGTGTTCTAAGTGCTCCCCACAGACACAGTGAGCACAACATGGAGGGTGCAGAAAAGCTCTTAGTCCTTGCTGGGGTGACAGCGTCCCCAACCCAGCCTCTTGCTGATTGTCTCCAGTGCTGCTGTTGCACTGAGAGCCCTCTTGGCACCCAGGCCCCCACTAGCAGGCTGCCAGCACCCAGCTGGGCTGGAAGGAGAGTCTGTGCTTGGGGATGATCCCAGCAGCATTCCTGTGTTCCTGCACTTTTACTCTCTGCAGTACTCACCATCCCTCCCATTGCATAGGAAAACACAGAGCAGCTGAACCAGGTCACCTGGATTACACACTCCAGACAGTAATGAGGGCAGTGTGGAAACTATGAATACACTTTTGTCTGCTTTTCTAAAGCTTCAGAGTTTGTTTTTGGTTCCACTGCCAACCAGAGCACCTCTCCTAATTTTCTGTGTGAGCTGCCCCAGAGTGCCCCCCCCCAAAGAAAGCCCCCTTGGTGCTTTGGACTCAGCTCTGGCACGCTGGCACCGTGGCTCTCTGAGCTCCCAGCCTGGCACGGCAGAGCCCGGGCTGGCTCCACCACTGCGGGGCGCTGGAGCCCGCGGGACCAGGGCCGGCTTCCTCCATCCTGCCTTCCTCCCTCAGCTCTGCCTTCATCCCTCTACTGGTGCTATTTTTAATGGTGCTAAATTAATGAACGTGCTGCAGGGCAGCCGTAACATGCGGGATGCAGACAGGGGCTGCTTCAAGGTGAATTTATAACACATTGTAAAAAACAGGGAATGGGAATGCAGAATGAAGTGAAAAAGCTAATAAAGATGCAGCATCAGTGCTATCTGCAGGACCTTGGGCCAACTGATTTCTTTAGATAACTAGAAGAATGCTGGTTCAAAGGAAGGGATGGGAAAAGATAACAGAACTTGGGGATAGGGTAAGTAGCACATGAAATGGTACCACCTGCTGTGATGGCAGCCCTCTCCCTCTCTCCGTAGCATCACCAAGAGGCAAAGCCAGTGTTACTCTCCATCAGCTCTGGAGCCAGGACAGTGGCTGCAGTCCATGTGTCAGACTCAGGCTGCAGCCAGGCAGCTGCCTTGATGACTGGTGGTGGATGGCTCTGTGCTACACAGCAGCAGGTAGTGGAGGCTCCCTCTGCTCTGTGACAGCTTTTCTCCAGCCCCTTCATCCCTCCCCATTACTCTGTCCCACCCTGAGGGAGCCTGGCTTGCTTCAGTTTTCCTGTGTTGGGATGCTCCCAGGGTTGCTCCCCTTTTGCTCCCTGTCCACTCTTGCCTCCACGTAGCCCTTCTCCCTGGGAACTCTTGCTGGGCTCAGCTGCTGGAGCAGCTACAAGGCACAGAGCTGCTGGCCTGGCTGCACCCACATTTGTTCTCTTTGGCAGTGCCTTTTGCATCTGGGAGGTTACCAGTCCAAAAGAGGCAGGTGGGCAAAGCCAAGCTGGAAGGGACATGTGCCACATCTATCATTGCATCCCCCACTCCAGCACTGATGACAATGCACATGAGGGATGACCTTACAGTGATGGTGCACAGGCAGATGACAGGAACAGACCTTTTATGTGCATCACTATGATTTGGTTTGAATTACTGTCAAGGGGTTGGTTGGGAAGGGGATGTGGATACTGGGCTATTCTTCTCTCCTGGCATTTAGCATCTGAGAATGAGATGTCAGCAGACAGATACAGAAAACTTAAGCATTACTGCCCCACTAGATCTTAATTTGTGCTTTCTAAACTGTGTTCTGGATAGAGTAACCTGGTGATAGGCTTCCCAGTGTCCAGCACAAGCCCTGACTAAGGATCCAGACTCCGCCCAAAATCAAGACATGAAAGAAGCCTTGAGCTGCTGCCTGGATCAGCAACTCAGTGGAAGCACACTCCTAACTCTAGGTGCTACAGCAGGGAGGCAGCTTTGAGTTAGGTACTGTAGATATAAAACACAAGCCAAGAGATGCTAACCAGAATATCCCATAAAAACTCCACAGGAGCCAACACAGCCTGCCACTCCAGCCATGTGGGCATCTGTCTACAGCAACACAAGTCACAGGGCATAACCCTAACCCTAGGCAGAGCAGTAAGAGCAGCCTTGGGCTAAAGTAGGTTCCAAGGAGAAAGCTGTGGAGGAAGGCATGTTGTGGCAGGTTTCTGTTCTGCTTGGCATGCCTTTTTCAGCTGCAGTGTGCTTGGAGCTGTGGGCGTTGTGGGTTTCAAAACCCTAACCCTAGGTAGGAAATGCAGCCTTGGGCTAAAGTAGGTTCCAAGGAGAAAGCTGTGGAGGAAGGCATGTTGTGGCAGGTTTCTGTTCTGCTTGGCATGCCTTTTTCAGCTGCAGTGTGCTTGGAGCTGTGGGCGTTGTGGGTTTCAAAACCCTAACCCTAGGCCTAACCCCAACCCTAGGCAGAGCAGTAAAGGTGCTCACTCACAGGCAGTCTTCACATATTGTAACTACACACAGCAGCATCTGAGAAGACAGAAATACATAAAATGCAAGAAAGTGGTCCCTGGCCCTCCTCAGGCAGTTAGGACCAGTCCTCAGGAAAAAAAAGGTAGCTCTGTCTGGGATCCCAAGCAGGCAGGACAAGCTGGCACAGTCACCCGAGGTAATCCTTACCTGTAGCCATCTATGAAGCTGGCATTGATGTAGTCAGAGCCCTCGACACCCCGGATGGGCTGCAGGCAGACTCTGGTCAGCTCATACGGCATGATGTTCACGAGGCGGTTCTTGAATTTGTTGCACGGGAGGTTGGCACTGATGAAACGTGAGGTATGTGCTTTAGAATTGGCCAGCAGCTGAAAGAGGAGGAGACACATCAGATCCCTGCTGGGGATGCAGCGGTCTGGGGGCAGAATCGGGATCCTGGCAGCAGTCATGTAGTGGAGTGGAGGCCCACAGCAGCTCTCTGACACACACAGAAGCTTTGTACCTTGCTGAGCCAGAGACATATAGATGGTGGTGGCAGGGAAGCAAAGCTTTTCCTCTTCCAACAATGTCTTGCTATTTACTTCTCACCCCAGAAGAACCCAAGAAAATGTGAGAATTGTGACAGTTTTAGGTAAAGGAGATCTATTTTGGGTTACTGTGAGACATTTTATGGCTCTCTTTGAGTCCAAACTGGAGTCATGGTAAATGTGTTACTTAGATCTGCTGGCAGATTCAAACAGAAGTTACTCTTCCTTCCCCCAGCTTCTTTTTTTTTTTTTTTTTTCCTTCCCTAAAAGACTGCCTCCAGCATCTCCAGAACCACCCTTCTCTCTATGAGTGGCAGCTTGACCTCAACAGAGGCTCTCTGCAGAGGGACAGGGTTGCTTTCTGGGAAGCAGTGCAGCCATGGGAGGCCCTCCCATATCCTGCTCCCATGCAGTTGACACTGCCAGGGCAGAGAAAAGGGCAATTTCTTTACTGTTCTCAAGCGACCTTCGGAGAAATGGAAGGAAAGTAAAATTTTGTCTTTCTTACAACAGAATTGCTTGAGTTGAGCACAATTTTGTGGCTCTCCTGAGGAGTTTCTTCTCGCTGTCACCATGAGACACTCAGGCAGCATGTTTTAGTGTCCTGAGCCCAGGATACCAGCAGCTCTGACAACCGCACGACAGAGCTTCTCAACTATTCCAGTTTACATGGAAAGTCAATATTTTGCCTCTCCTGCTCCTTTGTCACTTGGAGGGAATCCCCAGGGTGAAGGTGTACTGCTGCAGTTCATTTCCCAGCCTGCATGGTCTGCTGCCTCCCTGCATGAGCTATATTCTCCTGCAAGAGTTCACTGGACTAATGCACCTTATCTGAGAATATGGGCACTTAACAGAGCTCACTTCAGCTCCAAGCCTGTAATAAATATCTGCAGCTGGCATACACAGATACAAGCAGAAGAAAAATGTGGGCTTGGCTTCTTAAAAATGGTGTGCCTTAAAACACTGCCTTCACCAATTCTAGACAGCGAGGCTTGGTGCTGAGGTGGTTAAAAGATTACAGAGCTTAGCATTGAAGAAATGAGACCAGAAATGTCTCACATATTTAAATTGGAGCTGTTTCCAGACAAGTTGTTCACGGTAACATCAATTATCACTAACATGATATGCATCTGATTTCAGATGCAGCTCCTGCCGCACAGTGAACCTAGAGCAGAATGTGCTGCTGGGAACTGCACATCCATCTGCCTTTTATATCATCCCCAGAAGCTGCCAATCCAGGGGGGACCATGGCCGACACAAGCTTTACAATTCAAATGTATTTTAAATCACTGCCTACCTGCTTTAGAAACACACAAAAGAATGACTGTGTGTGATGATCCATAGCCCACCTCTCCCAACCCCTGGCTGAGTGGCCCGTGGAGCTCTGTGGGCAGAGACAGGGCACTAGACAAGTGGGGTGCTGGGGCTCTGCCACCAACCTTGAATTCCAGCTCCATTGCGGTAACGCTCTCGCCTGGTGGCACCTGGGTCAGCTTCTGGATGTGGGCGAAGAGGTTGCGTGCGGGCACCTCGGTGTTGCCGCACGTGGCGGCCTCCAGCAAGGCCTCGTGGATGAAGATGTACTGGTCCTCTGTCTGCACCATGTAGTTGCGCTGGGAGCGCATGCATGTCACGTGGCCGTAGATGTCCACGGTCTTCTCGTGCTTCATCCGCTCCAGCATGGCGTCGATGACGATGAAGCAGCCGGTTCGGCCCACGCCAGCACTGCGGGAGCAAAGCACACGCTCTGAGATGACACAGTCTCCCACAGATGTCACACGAGCTCTAACAGTGCTTAAAGATCACCCGGACTTCGGGCACACAAAAATGGAGTAAGGCTTCTCTCTGTGAGCAAAGCTCCAAACAAGAAGTGACAGGAGGAGCGAGGGAGAGAACCACTGGGGAATGTGAGAGGCTCCTTAGCCTTTCTGCTGTCCGCCTTTCACTGCTGGAGTGGAAAGGACATGGTGTCACCTGCTGATCCCTGTGGTGCTGGTAGCCCCTCCACAGGGGAAGGAGAAATGTGCTTAAGAGGCAGGAGAGCGACAGCACATGTGTGTATGAAGTCAGAAGACATGAAGAGCAGGCTGGGCCCTGACACCAGTGAAGTCTGTAATTTCCAGCCTGCTTGTCCCCTAAACCGGGTCACTGTTTCCTCAGCCATAAAACAAGCACAGCCAGCCTGAGAGGGGAAGCAGAAAGCTGAGGTTATGCACGACTGTGCTGTGCCCTTCGCTCAAGCACCAAATGCCTCCCCACAACTGTTGGATGAGCAGTAGCAAACCTCAAGCTACTCACTCCGAGAGCACCCTGAAAACAAGAGATACACCGTTGTGACATGAAAACACAGGCAGAGATAGGAAGCTAGGCATTCCCTCATTTACGGTGCAAGTCATATCCTTAACAGGGCTTTAATACAGCTTGTTTGTGTGTTAATTATACCCCGCTACCATCTGAAACAGAGCATGAAAGAAGAGCATTAAACACTGCTGGTAAGGCGTATGCTGAAACAGCAATGATGGAGTGGTTTGTTCAGTAACAGTCCCCTCTTGGCTGCTACAAATAAATCTTGGCTGGGTAAGATGCTGAGCCTTAGTAGACTAATATTTTGCCTTAAGAACTGCCTTTCTACCCTATGAAAGAGAGTGGCTGTAAATACTGCATATGAATGTTCGTAGAGGTCACTGCATGCATTTCTGTCAGTGATGTGACTTGAAGGTACCACCCACTTATGCTAGGCACAGATAATTTAAATTTTAAATGGCACTTGCAGTTTTGCAGGAAAATGTGTTTTCTGAGTCTCCCCATATAGCAGTGCTGTTTAATCTGATACAGCAGTAGCAATAGAAATGCCATCACTGCATTACCACTGCTGGGCCTGTTCTGCTGCCAGCCCAAGCATGCAGTGCAGGTTATGCTACCATGAAACCTTTCCCACAAGAAGGGGAGACTCCACTTCCAGGTTAAAGCTCCTGCAGCCAGAAGGCAAACACACAGTCCTACCTGCAATGCACAACCATGGGCCCAGCATCTGTTGGGTTACAGGCCTTGACCCGTCGCAGGAAAGCGAGGATTGGGGTGGGGTATTCCGGGACCCCGTGATCGGGCCAGGCCATGAACTGGAACTGTCGCAGCTCTGTCTTCTCATTGGAGCCATTCTGTCAAAGACAAAGAGGAGTTGTTTTGCATGAGAACATCTCATCCCAGTGCAGGAACCCACTGACAGGGCAACAACAGCCACGGGCACGCAAAGCTCTGTGTGATGATGCATGTACTGGGCTTTCACCAGTGAAAATTTGGAGGAAAAACACAGGTTAATTGCAAAGCTCCTATACATACAGATGCTCTGTAGAAAGGCAGTTTTACAGACAACAGAGCATCTCTGCAGGAGTGGAGCAGACTCCAGGGAAGGTGAAAGACTCTTTTCTGCACAGCACAGATTCACTACCTGCATACTCACTGCACGTTCAGAGAAAATGGGCACTGGGCATGGAAGGGTTACAGCAGCCAGTTCCCTCCCTGCTCCTCTGCATTGTGGTGTCCCTGGGCTGGGTGATCAGCCTGTGACTGCAGACTGCCCTGCCCCTCTCTGGACTTAGCTGAGTGATCTATGCAGCAAGCAGTAGGAATGGCTGGGTGATTGCTGGGGCCTTCCTGGGGCATGAGTGTGTCTCCCCTGAGCACTGGGCTCCTGGCCCAGACTCAGTCATGCACAGAAGCACTTGCTGCAAAGCCTGTCTGCATTGACACGCTGCTGCTGGCACTGCCCCCAGGGATTTCCAAACACTAATGAGGAATGCAGCAGGCAGGAGAGAAGGGTTTATGCTCATGTCAGAAATAGCCCCTCCATTTGCATTATTAGTGACAGGAGTGATAAAAATTCATAAAAATTCACTGCTTCCCATGTTGTACCTCTAATGGGAGGACAGCTGCTACCTGTACACTCACCAGAGGCAAGAATAGCCCTGCTCTGAGGCCTACCACAGAAAGCACACAGAAGAGCATCAAGTATCCTGGCCAAAGTCCAGTGGTAGCCAGATGCACAACCTGCAGCTGATCTCCTACTGCAGCTCATCTGTGAGACATGGCTCATGTGTGGACTGGCCACATGCCTGACCAAGCCAGGCACAGCCAGTGTCCAGTGCCTGTGGGCCATGGAGCACCCTGCAGCGTTGGGAAGCATCTCTGCAATCCATGAAGCAGCAGCAGCCCAGGCAGTCCATACCTTGTACAGCGCAAAGGTGCGGACGGTGTAGGTCGCCAGCTCGACTGTATCCAGCAGGACCACCTGGATCATCCCATAGGTTTCTGTACCCCGGCTCGGCCAGTACTGGTCACACTTCACCTGCAGGGAGGTAAGAAAAATGGGTCAGTGTGGTGGTTTGACTAGGAAGGAAGTTTCTTGGGAAGGTGGTGGTCAAACCAATCAGTGGCCAGAGGTGAATATTGGCACCTAGGGTGGCCACTAGGAACCTGGACACGCCTTGAAAACACACAGGGGTTAAAAGCAGAGCATTCCCAGGGGAACTTCCTCTTTGGGTCCAGCGGAGGATCAGAGCTGACCTCCCTCACCCAGCTCCGGCTGGGTGGGGGAGGGGGTAAGCCATGCGGCCGGCCGGGGCCGAGGTAGGCCAGGCCGGA
>VZRH01006601.1:316850-346652 GCA_013397555.1 Urocynchramus pylzowi
GAAGCAGCAGCAGCCCAGGCAGTCCATACCTTGTACAGCGCAAAGGTGCGGACGGTGTAGGTCGCCAGCTCGACTGTATCCAGCAGGACCACCTGGATCATCCCATAGGTTTCTGTACCCCGGCTCGGCCAGTACTGGTCACACTTCACCTGCAGGGAGGTAAGGAAAATGGGTCAGTGATTGGCTGCTGGCTGGGGCATCTGGGATGAGGAACAGGGCTCTGCCCTTCCAAGGGTAAAGACAGAAATGAAAGGGTAAAGACAGAAATTATTGTGCAGGGGGAGGCTCTAACATCCAGACTCCCTTCCCCCAGAGTGTCCCAATCCCCACCAAAAAGGCAGCGCCCGCTGGACCTCTTCACATAAGCCTCAGAGTCACAAGAATATTCTGAGCTAAAGGGACCCACAAGGATTATCTAGTCAAACTCTCATATGTGAATGGCCCATATGGGAATTGAACCAATTTTGGTGTTATTAGCACCATGCCCTGACCAACTGAGCTGATTTCAGTGAGTGGCTACTCATTGAAAGAGAGATTTTCCTTTTCCCCTGGAGCCATGGGTGGAAATGGCAAAGGGGGCCAGGCCACCAAACAGAGCAGCAAGAGCAACACCAGATACCAAGACAGTGATCAGCAATTCCTAGCAGTGATTTGTGCCTTCTGTAGTTCTTCTCTGCCTCCTGTTTGGTGAGATCTGTTTGGGCATCTTTGGGGCTTTGCCTGAACCACCCCCTGCCTGAGCTCCACTCGGATGAAGAAAAGGTGGGCAGCTGTGGGATGATGGGCGAAAAGCTAGTGCAGCAGGGAAGAGGAAATGGTGTTTTCTGGGGGCACTGCTCTACTGAAAGGGCAGCTGAGGTGAATGAGATGCAGCCTGTATCCCCACCAGCTCCCAGCTATGCCAGCCTGGCATCCTTGACCCACAGCTGTGGCAGGACAGAGCTGAGTCCAGCAGTACACAGCAACACAGGAACAGGCACTACCTTTCCCATAACATCTGTAGTCTCCAGGCTGCCCTTGCCAGCATGGCCTTGGGCAGCAAACCACCCTCAAGACAGGTGGGACACAGCCCATGCCAGGGCTCCAGCCTGGATGCTGTGTCCACCCTCTCTGTACTGCTGTAGGCTTGAGAGCACTGAGCATCACCAAGCAACACCAACCTGCCCCTGTGGCAGGTGGCACATCTCAGAAAATCTACATCTCCCAGGTGTTTCAAAATGGCTCTGCAAGGAACAGATGGCAGCTCAGACACAGACACATCTTGTTCTCCCTCTGCAAGAAGACACAGACTGTGGCCAAACGATCACTTCAGCCCCCTCCTGCAGGCAGCACTGTCCCATCATGAAAACACTGCTGCTCCCTAGAAACCTCCTGCCTTGCATCATCCTTATCACCCCCCTCCATTTCTGCAGTCAGAGTGCTTTGAGCTACTGGTCACAGCTTTTGTTGCATCCCACTTGGCAGACAGCCAAACACATCCCCAGGGACCCATCCCTCTGCCCCCTTCACCTCCCTGCACATCCCTTCCTGCTCACATGCTGCTGCTCTCCTCCTCCTCTTCACAGCTCAGTGAGAAGCTACTCCTCCATTTCTTTTTTCTTCTGTGAAGCCCCAAGCTCCCTATTTAATTGGCACCCTGAGCATCCCTGCTTCATCTGGTACCTGGCTCCCCCACCCTGCAGAGCCACAGTGCCTGGCTGACAGGAGGAAGACTTCATTCCCACCCATGTGCACCACACTGAAAACAGTTTCCCACCCTAGGAGAGAGGAGTGAATGGAAGATCATCTGTGCTTGTCAGGGAATAGTAAACTTAATTATTAGCAGAATGTGTTTACAGGGGAATGTGTGGGAAGGGAAACAATAAGCTTAATTAGGAATCAATGAAGTTCTGCCTTTTAATTGAAACCACTTGCAGCAGGGTGGGGCTTGTGAGAGCTAAGAGCCCTCATCCTGCACTCTGGCTCTGGAGTGCAGCAACCTGGAGTCAGAGGGATGCATCCCTCTCTGCTTTTTGGGTTCTGCTCACAGTAAGGCCTGCCCTGGCAGAAGTGCCTGGAGCAAGGCTGCCTAATGGGGTACTGCAGGTGCACGTGCAGGCAGAACAGCTCTGCTGCCTCCTGCCCAGGGTCTCCTGTTGTTTGGGCTGCTGTGCTGCCTTGGATCTCTGGCAAAATGGCAGGCCCTGCAAAAATCTCAGGATTCCTGTTCCTCGCTTGGCACAGAGTGTTTGATGCTGACTGGCTGCAGCACCAGCAACTTGGAGGTCACAAACATTATTTCACAGCTAAACTGATCCCATCCTCATGAGTGGGTGGCACCTGCAGGCTGTCTCCACAAGGCCTGAGTTTGTTTTGCCTGGCTTGGGGATGATGTGACTCTCTCTAAGGGAGAAGAGAGCAGCATAGCATCCTGCAAATGCTGGGGACAGCTGCTTGCTGTGGTTGGCAGAGGATGTTTCAGGGGAACAGCACAGCCTGTCCCTGTGCCTGAGCCTACACCTCAGGGACAGCAGTCCCCTCCTGCCACCCACATGCTGCAGGGCTGTGTACTCGAGCACAAAACAAACTTCAGAGGAGTTCCCTGTGTGGGATAATAGCAATGCCTGGGCTGGTAATTGAAAATTATTTATTCATGACCAGATAAGAGTCAGTCACATTTTCTGCCAAATTTACCCATAATGTTTATGCCCCATTTTCAAGCTCTGTAAATTTTATGCTGAAGCCGATGCACTGTGGCACTAAAGCAGATAAGAGATGTTTTCTTCTGGCAGTGCTTGTTTCTCATTAACTTAAGGAGCACAGTAATGTCCTGAACAGCCATTTATTGCAGCTTTGCTGAGTGGCTCCTGTTCCTCCCCTTTGATGCCCTGAGCCCAAGAGCAGCCGGGCACCTCTCCTCAGCTTGAGAGCTGAGCTCTGCCGCCGGCCCTGCTCACAAGCTCCAGATGGCATTGCTGCCAGCAAAAGGGCTGGAGTGTCATGTGGCTGCCAGGCTTCTCTTCCCCAAGGCCCTTGAGCACCAGCCTCTTAACACCCCTTCCTGGGGACATGAAATGCCAGGGGAGATCACGCTCCAGAGACGGCTGCTTGGTGCTCTGGGCTGGAACAGAACAACCCATGGCACTGCTGTGGGAGACTTGGCTCTGCCAGGCTCTAGGGGATAGCCCAGGGTAGGAGAAATCCTGCTTTAATACCTCTCTCCTGGCAACACAGCCCGGCAGGGATGCACCACGCTCGCAGCTTCAGGAAAGCTAATCTACAATGTGTGTTTCTGAACTGCCACCAAATGATTCTGAAACTGATTGTAAAGCTTTGAAGGCAGCTAAATTGCACAATCCAGCCATTTCTATCCTTTATGTGCTTCTCACTTTGTGAAAACATGAAAAAGGGAGGATGATTTAGACCATCAAGCCAGCTAAAATTGCAGACCATAAAAGCTGATGCTCTTTAAAGATTTTTTTTTTTTCCCCTCTGCAGCTCAGGAATCCTTTAAAGCAGTGTCACCCCCACAGGGCTTCCAAGCTGCTGCTGGTCCCGGTCGGCTTATCACAGCAGTGCTGAGGGTGACCTGGGCAGCAGAGCCTGGAAAGGCAGCAGAGCCTGCTCTGCACTGGGCAGCTCTCCACGAGGCCTTGCTACCCACCCCAGGCTCTGCAGCTGGACAGACGGTCCTGTGCCTGTGCCAAAGCGCCTGGGCAAGGGGACTTTCAAGCAAGGTCACCCTTGGGTAATGCTGTGATGCCATGTGACTGCCAGGAGCAGTGCTGTCCCACAGCAGTGTGAGCATCAGCAGGCAGCAATGCTGCAGGGACCCAAGGGGTTACATCAGACGAAGTTTGAAGTCTCTGGAGCAGAATGAACCGCAAAACAGTGACTCATGCTGAAAGTTGGAGCAATGGGCAATGACTGGGATTAGGATCTTCACTGGTCCCAAAAAGGTGTGATCCCAAGAGAGCTCTAGCCCTCACCAAAAGGGCATGAGGAAAACAGAGCAGGAAGGTGGCTAAAAGCAATCTTGCCTCGGAAGATGCTGAAAAAGACAACAAGAACCCCCAGAGAAAATAATCTCCTGGAAGTCCACATCACAGGTACCCACCAGGGCCCTGCTGTGAGGGAATACCCTGAGACACCTACAGAGTGCAGCAAACACATCCAGGGAAGTCCTTGCTGTGGATCACTGGTTCAGCTCAGGAGTGACCAGGCTTCTCCACTGCCTCTCCTGGCAACCTGCCCCCTCCCACAGTGCCAGAGAAAACTGCCCACTTCTCATTAGTGCTGGGGATGTGCCAAAGAGGCAGCAGGACATATGCAGGCAGTGCCAGGGAGCAAATGCAGGGGTCTGGGTCTAGTCAGGTCAGCCTGGAGCCCCTGGGCAGTCTGCCCAACCAGGCAGGCTGCCTGAGATTCTCTGAGGGCTCTGGTCACCTCCTGCCCATAACAAGGATTCAATGTCACGAAAAGCCTGACCACATGCGCTGTGTTTGGGACAGAAACCAATACTGCAGGATGATAGGATGGGGTGTGTTGGGGGGAGATAACACACAGCTCAGCAGCACAGACATCTCAGGCAAAGACAAGTCCCTCTGGGGTCAGAGGAAACCTGTTATCTTCAAGAAACATGCACCTTGCCTTGCCATAACTAAGAAGCCCAGAAGTTAAGTGAGTCAAGATTCCAGGCATGGATTTATTTGGCAACCCAGAAGGGCTTTTCCTTGTTCTTCAAATATATGCTCCATCACTGAAAGGTGAAGGCACAAAAAAGTCCCCATATAACCCTCAGCTGCAGAGCGCAGTTGATCACAAGCTCCTGATCTTGCTTAGCCTGTGTGCCAAGCCCTGAGCCACAGGGCAGGTCAGAATCATTTCCCTGCCTGTTTGGGCTCTGTGGGTGACAGTGGCCATTGGAGACAGCAGGCAGGGCTCTGCAGCAGGCAGCACCGAGCAAAGCTGGGGTTGGATCTCTAGAGACAGCTCATCTCCAAGGAATGCTCTTTTTCCCTGCAGGCTGTAGGGCATTTGAAGATCCCAGGAAACCCATTAACAATGCCTGTTTTTTGCACATTAGGAAAAGCAGATATGTTTTGCCATTGGTGATTGGGGGTTCCAGCTGCTTCCTCCCAGCCAGGGTGGGCTGGGACACCCCTGTGAGCATTCCAGTGCTAAAGCTTTGAAAAGGAGGGAGAGCATGCAGGAAAAAGTTTTAACTAAACCCAAACTTGACCATTTCTGCTTCTCAAGAATGAGCTTATTGGGCTAAAAATAATCAGTGCTTCACAGCTTGAGTGCACAAGCCCCTTCTGCTGTTGGCATGGCAACACTAAAATATTCTGCTAGTACAAATACTCGCCACTAAAATTTTACTTTTAGGAACAAACTGAATCATGAGAGGCAGAAGCTGCCTCATCCTTGGGCAGGCTTTGCCCAAAGGGCGCATCTGGGTGCAGGAGCACTTGGTCACAGCTTACAAACTCCTGCTTCAGGGGCTGAGTAAGAACCTCTGTCACGAAAACTGTATCATCTGCAGTGAGGGCTCCCACTCCTTCTCCAGCTCACGCCTTCCCCATGGTCTGCAGGCAGCTTTGCGTTTATTACATCAGAATATCTAATCCTGGCAGTGTAAGATGATAATTTATACATGTTATCATTGGACAAGGCACAAATTAGTCTTGTTATTGCAATGAGACCCTGTCAGCCATTCCCCTGCTTTGCCAGAAATGCCAGGCCCTGTCAGGCTGCTGGATGCTGCTGGTTCCACCCAACTATTGCAGCTCCTCAGCTTCTGGGGCGGTCCACACTCTCCACCTCAGAGCTTTCCTTTCCCCCTTCGATGTGAGTGATGTGGGCAGGAAAGGATGGGTGCACATGCAGACATGCAGGCAAAACAGAGTTAAACAAGCAGACCAGCAACAGAAGGTTCTGCCACCCTTTTGCCCCACAGGGATATGTTTACAAGGCATTTGTTGCTGGGCTGCACGAAGCAGTGAGCCACATCACTGGAACTGCCTCTCCCTGGGTGCCCTTATGCTGTGAAGTGCTCCCATTCCTCCTTTCTTTGCCCCAACAGCTCCAGGAAAGAGAGAAAGCACACACTGTACCCTGGACTT
The DNA here is from genome assembly GCA_013397555.1 of Urocynchramus pylzowi. NCBI lineage: Eukaryota > Metazoa > Chordata > Aves > Passeriformes > Fringillidae > Urocynchramus > Urocynchramus pylzowi. Next base: position 322,955 of record VZRH01006601.1, read on the forward strand.
CTCCTCCAGCCTGGTCATCATGACTATAGTTGCTGTTCTCTGTTCCCACACCATCCTCCAGAAGTCGCTGAGGGTTTCTGGCAGCGGTCCCTGCGTGGCGATGTAGGCGTTCTGCTTCCGATAGCCATCGATGTAATTGGCGTTGATGTAATCGCTGCCTGGGACCCCTGCCGAGGAGAAAGAGGGCAAGAGTTACTGGGGAAAGCCCACAACCCTGTACCTACTGCTCTGCTGGGCCCCACAGGCAGGAGAAGAGGTTGGCATGTTCACAAGGCTCTTGACAAATCTCCCTTATGGGGTGATGTCAGGATCTCTCCCAGGGATCCTGCAAAGGACAGAAATGGTGCCTGAAAAAAGAAGAACCCTTTGTAACTCCCACATTAATGCAACAAGCAGGCAACACCAAAGCAGAGAGACAGCTGCCACACGCACACAAAGGAAAACTCACAGGCAGGAATATTAAGGAGCTCATTCGGCCCCAAGCAACTGACTGAAATAATTGTCTTAAATTCACCAGCAATTTGTTATGGTCCTACAGCACCTTTTAAAAATGAGGCTCCTTTATTAGCTTGTCTCTGTTAGCAAGGGATGTCAGGCAGGGATGTCCTCCCATCCTTCCTGCAGGGACAACTATTCCCAAGGAGCCAGATATCTTCCTCCTACCACCATTGAAACCCTTCAGTGTGAGACCCCCTCTGCTGCCTGCTGACAGAGGCTGCTCCAGCCCCCACAAGGCCTCCGCCACTTTAAGGAAAGGAATTTTTCATAAAGGCCTTTAAAATGCAAACACATAGTTACATAGTTACTAAAATAAATTCGGCAAAGCAGAGGCCTGAGGCTGCTTCCAAACCCTGCTCAGCATGCGCTGCCCAGGCTGCAGGGATGGAAAGCAGCAGGAATCTCATTGTCTCCCCAGGAGAGAGCATCTGCATTTCATTAGAGAAAGGAAATAAAGCTGGGGGTCACCCCTCGTCCTTCTGTCCTGAGGAAAATTCCACAGCTCTGTTCTCCAGGTCTCAGCAGTCTCCAGCAGACACGAAGCGCTGGCAGCGCTCGGGCGTGGCAGCAGCTGGAGTGCAGCGCTTGGCTCCCTTGGCAGGGCGCAGGGACCTGGCAGGGTGCTTCGGGAACAGTTCCCAGGAAGGCACAGACACTACTCACAGCAACTGAGTCAGGCTGGAAAACAGGGATTCCCCCCATGTGCTCACCTCACAGCTGTCTGCGAGGGTTTGCCCATGAGCAGACATGCCAGAACTTCACATAGCTGCTGCTGCTGCTGCTTAACAGGGCTTGCTGTGAGGGACTGTTTGGCCCCCTTTCCTCCTCTTGAAGAGGATGAATAGTGCATTACCATTAGAAAAGGCTTTTCCAACTCCCAAAAAATGAAGCTAGTGACTGTAGGGCCACCTGTGTGCAGCCAGGCCCCAGTTCCTTCCCCAAGTAGAGTGCATTGAATAGCTGTATCTTCCTCATCCTCCATCAGTGGGCTCATATCTGGGTGAGCAGAGTTGGGTGCTGGTTTATAAAACAAGGGGAATGGGGTGAGATTGGGCTCCAGCTCCTCTATGTGCAGGAGGACTAGAAATGTGTATTAGCCCAAACTCCAGGGATGTGGGGCTGGTTCTTGGAGTCATGGGGGTCAGTGCTATGGACACCAGGACCTGATGCTCCCATGGAGGACATGGATGTATGGAGTCTGATGTCCCAGGGGAAGGAGCACCTCTCACCCTGTGCTGCTCTGGGCACTTAGTTGGGACCATATATTGACAAGTATAGGGTCTTTTCTATATAAGAGAAAGATACTGGCCCTACAATTGTGTTGGGACAGAGGGTGGCAGGGCACTAATAGTGCCATGTTTCACCATGTACTGAGGAAGGCAGCTGAAGTCACACAGAGAGGACAGTGAGAGAGGAGGCTGCTGGGACAGACATGTTTGTTGCCAGCAGTACTAAGAAGCAACCACACACATCGCTCTGAGGACACTGGGAAAGCTCTGCAGTGCCCTTTCTCTTCTGGCCAGCCAGAACGCACATTTGATCATGCTGATGCTTGGTGTTTGTCCCTGCTTAGCTTAGAACACAGAAAAAGATGGTCTCCTTGCTACAGTCAGGTTCAGCTGCTTGTTGGGGTGCCCACTGCAGTCCCTCTTACCATCGATGGAAGTCAGGATGACTCGCGAGTGGTCATAGGCTATCACATTTGCATAGCGGTTTTTCGGTTTATTCACTTCCAGGTTGGAGTTCTCCCAGGTGAACTGCTGCCCAGGATCAATGGACTGTGGAGAGAAGGAGAAGGAAGGAATTGGTAGCAGTTCCAGCACATTGGAGTGCTACAGCACACGGGTTTCAGTCAGGAAATCTGCATTGCCCTGCACACCTCTCCCCAGGCCAGACACAGCTTCCATGGGTGTCCATGGCAGCAGCATCAAGCCAGACCCCACTGAAAACCAGTTTCCAGTGGGACATGAATCCCACTATCTGCAGGCAAAGCAGCCCCTCACTGGGGCAGCCTGCTGCAGATGAACCTTCATCTCCTCTGCTGCATGCTCATCCTTTCCTCTGGAGCTACCCATCAGCAGAAATTTGGTCTTCTGCCAGGATTCCAGAGAGACCTGACTGTGCAGATCTTGACCTAGCAGTTTTATTAGCTGTTGAACTGCAGTCTCTTGAAATACAGCAAGCCCTGGGTGTCTTGTGCCCCAGGAGCTTTTGGCATTAGTGTCCTGCAAGACAGCCTGTAAGCTTCTGCCAGGGAATAGTCATGAAAATTAATAGGTTACTATGCACTGCTCCAGCTACTTATGCAATGTAAACATCTCTCGTTTGAGTTAATAGAGTGACAAGAAACTATAAACCTGGAGAAGAGACATGGTTATAAATCTTGGCCTGCACACTATGCAACTGCCTGAAAAGCACACATCCCACTCCCACCCGGCCTCACACACCCAGTGCTTGTTCCATGAGCCATGTGCTGGTGCACTCAGTCCATGGCTGCACCATGGCCAGGCAGCCTCTTCCCAAAGCCTTCTCTATCATCTCAGTCCACACACAAAGCAAGGTGAACAAGGACCACCCCCAAAGCATCCCTCTGAGACGGGATGGTCTTGCTGTCCAAGAGACACACAGGTAAGACACCTGCCTCATGCAGGGACTTGCTCTGCCCATGCAGCCCTGGACAAGCTGGGGGCGAGCAGCTACACCAGAAATGTACACTACATCAGTCAAATGATGTACACTACATCAGTCATCCCATGAATCCCCTTCCCCCCATAATTAACAACACCATCAAAACCTTCTTAAAATCTTGCTCCAGCTCAGGGTCTCTGAAACTTTGCTGGTCCACGGACAAAACACTGGGGAAATAGGCCAAGGGAAGCCCTGCATGCTGTGCTCCCTGCAGGCATCCGCATTCACTGCTTGGAAGAGCCGTGTCAGAAGGTTTCTCAGGCAGTGAAATGCCTGTCTGTCAGCTCTGGATCAGCTGTGAGCAAAAGGCTGAGGAGGGAAGCACAGCTCCCTGACTGCACTGACATGAACAGCTCTCATGGTCCCTCTGCTCACTTCCACCAGCCACCAGCTGTGCACAAAGTGACACCCATCGATGTCCCCTCTGCTCCTGTGCGGTGGAGCAGGCACTTCCCAAGCAGCCAGCAGTGGGTGCGGGCACTGCCTTGAGAATGGAGTACAGGTACTGCCTGCATGGCTGCACCAGCCCTGAGGGCTTTGCAGCACATGCAGGGCAGGGCCAGTGCTGTGCCAGGTGGCAGCTGTCTGTCCCCAGGTGTGGCCCAGGCTGCCTGCAGGTAGAGGGACCAATGCTGACGAAAATGCACAGGAGGATGTGACATCACAGCGATGCTAATAGGTAGTTTGGGAAATGTAGGATGTAAATAGATATTTCCTCCAGAAAACCTGTAATTTTCTATTATCAGTGTAATAAGCAGGCAGCTGCTGTGCTCAGAGGCGCTGCAGCCAGGATGGTGGGAATGGAGGCTGCAAGCACCACTTCTGGCTGCAAACACAATAGCCTGGCTGCCACAGGCCTTACACACTCCTCTGCCCAGGCACAGAGATATCTCAGCACAGCTCACAGCTCTCTGGGTCCCTTCATTACATTCAGGCACCTGTATTTTGCTTTAAGAACGGGCTGCTCAGGGGATCTGCTCTTTAGATGCTCCCCACTCTCAGCCGTGTGGCAGGGAAGACTGCTGCCCACCAACGGTGGGCCTGAACTGCACAAGGGGAATGCAGAAATAATCCTTCAAAGACATTAAAAAAAAGGAGGTATATAATATGAAAGGACTTTATGGTTTGGAGTAGAGATAAGAGGGGTTTTGACATCAGTCTGATCAATATGGAGCACACTGAAGGAGAAGCACAAATAGGCAAATAATGAGGAAAACATGGATCCACCAATGCCTATTAGAAACATAAATAACACCTATTTTTCAGAATGGTGGCCTTAGTCTGCACAGACAGCCCATGAAGAGACTTGACTAGCTGGGTGATGGAGCTGAGACTGGCTCTGAAGGTATCAGTAAGCATCTTCTTGCTGTGGAGAAGCAACCCAAGAAAGCACCAGCTGTAATTGCACTGAACACTCTCAATGGGCACAGGTGGGTGCTGTAGTGAGTCCTTCTCCTGCAGCACAGGCAAGCTGAGCTCAGTGCAGTTGCTCATGCTCAGTCTATGCTGCAAATCACTGCCAAAAGGCTGCAGGGCTGACCCAGCTGTGGGGTGTGGAGTGCTTTGCACAGCAAGTTTGTGTCCTGCCACAGCAGAGGAAAGGGTTATTTCCTGGGGGAGGACAAGGCTGCCAAGAGCCCCCAGAACCGAGGAGGAGCATCAAGGTGTTGCCATTAGGCTTAATAGCTTTGATGTGCAATGAATATGTGCAGAAATGGTCTAATCATCATCAGCCTCTTAAAAGGGCAAACAGGTGAGAAAGTCAGAACTACTACAGCACCTGAGTGCAAAGAGGCTCTAATTAAATACTCCTGCAAATTAGCGACTCATTTAGAAGTAAAATGATTTAATTTAAACTCTGGTGATGAATTAATGTACACCTGTTCCCCCCTTTAAGGCAAACAAATGAGTAAATAAATGGGAGGATGATGGGCTGCTTGGAGAGAGTTGGAGCCCTTACATGGAGTAGTGGTTGGCAAGTCTTGTCCCATTTCTGTACAATGCTCTGCAGCCCCTCTGTGTAGTAGCACTGCCTCGTCTCCCCACCTTGTTTCACAACTGCCCTGGCACCAGGAGTCTGCTCCTGTTCCTTTCTGGGGGGCTCAGGGAATCACTGCTTCATCCCAAAAGTTGATCAGAGTAAACTCCCAACAAACACACTCTTCCTAGAAAGCAGAAGGGCTGGGAAATTGGAAGGAAATGAGCCAGGAGGAAACTTAAAAGCACCATGACTTTTGCTTTGCTTTAAAGTGACAGGGAGATGCTTTAAGACAGCAAGTGCAAATTAAGAAAAAGCCCAATTAGTAAAACTCCTCCTTCCCAGCATGCAAGTGTAAGGAACAATTTCACCAAAGCAGTTCAGGGATCCCTGCTGCTACTGCCATAAAGACAGAGTCAGACCATTGAAAAGGGATTGGAAAAAGGCTCTTTCCTCGACAGACTCTAGAGCACTTTACAAATGCTTTGAAAACATCCCTGAGTGCCAGTTTGACTCTCAGATACAATCCACCTTGGGCTTGCTGCTCCCCTTCCTTAGTGCAGTTCCAAAATCGCTCTGCATGCTGAGGCCCTGCTGCTGCCTCTGCTGCTGGCAGGCGTGGGGAGCCCAGGCAGGCAGTGCCCTGGGGCAGCACGGCAGCTCAGGGAGCTGCACAAGGGCATGGGGACAGGAAGATGCTCAGGCAGTGAGTGCTTCCTGTCCTCCTGTGAAATCAACCACATTAGCAAGAGCATTGACCACTGTCAATCTGCGCCGCGCCTCAAATGAGCACATAATGTGCCTCTGAATCAATCGCTGGCAGCACTTCAGCCTTGTTATTCCTATTACCGAACGTGAGCGCCCTGTGCCTGCCAGGCAGCTTCCCAATGAGCCATCACACCCAGGCAAGCCCATTACACCAAGGCTCCCTGCTCCTGGGCCCAGCACCTCCTGGGCTCACTGGCCCCAGGGACCCAAGCACTCTCCTGCTACCTAACCTGCCTCGCCAGGGCTGCAGGCACGGGAGGTGCAGCGTCCTCAGTGGCTTTATGGGAAATGGAAGTGAATACAGGGTTTGGGCAAACCACCAGTGTTTCTCTCCACAGAAAACTGTGAGGAAAGGTCTGCAGCCTCCCTACCACACTAGGAAGCAGGAGCACAGTGAAATCTCACACAACCTAAAGATTACTAAGAACTAAATGTGCCAAGCAGTGCCACACTGCCAGGCTCTCATCATCTGCTCTGCTCCTGGGGTCCATACACTAGATAGACATGTGGGATGGACTGGACATGAGGGGCAATAGCCACAAGTTACAGTTTGGAAAGGAATAAGGAAAAAATCTTCTCCTGGGAAGGTGATGCAGGATCTAGAGCACTACAAGAGAGCAGGAACCAGTGCTGGGTGGAGCCAGCCTGTCCTGTGTTTGCTGACAGCACCAATGCTCAGCTTGCTGGATCCCACAGCAAGAGTGTGAGATGTGGTGCACGTGTGCCGGCCAGTTTGTCCCGGGGCAGCTACTCCTGCACCGTCCATGGGCAGGATCCCGGGCAGGGAGCACAGGCTGCAGCGTGGGAAGGTGCCCACAGGAGGAGCTCCAACACAGCGACAGCGCCCGCCACCACCTGCACAGCCACAGTCAGGGGGCTCAGCCTTCCTTCTACTTATCTAATTCCATTAATCCCACACTGTAAATTCGCTGTAGCTTTCACTGTACACTAAAAATGAAATACTTTCCTGGTGCAGCCAGGCCAGAAGCAGCTGCCAGACCCTTGTGCCCTGCTCCCCGGCTTGCTGCCTGTCTGTGCAGCGTGGTGGGGCTGCGCTCTGCCCCGTGCCAGAGCAGATGGCAGCAGTGAACCGTGCCTGCAGACGGCTCAGCTCCCAGCAACTGCATTTCAGCCTCTCCTGCTGCACCAGGGGTACCAAGAGCTCCAGCTGGGATGGCTCCCAGGTGATAGGGGTGAGGGCTAACCCACAGCTCATGAGCCTGCTCACTGCAGCCGGCCCATAGCTTGCTCTGTGCTGGCTTTGTCACATGTGCTGCACGGCCGTGCAGGCTGGCAAACTGGTGTGAGCAATATTATTTGTTCTTTCACCTGTGGGAATGGAGGTCAGATGCCTGTGAGAAATCTCTGCCACCCTTTCTGCTTTCTTCCCAGGCATGTGGGGAGGTGCTGACAGGTCTTGTTTCATGTCACCTGTGTCTAGGTTACCCTGCTATTGCTTGCACAGCCAAGGCAAGTGCCAGACTGATGGCTCTAGGCCAGCTGGCCTCAATGGTTAAAAGTGCTGTTAAATATTTGCTCTCTGCCTGTGGTGCCACTGCTCCTGGAATGTGAGCCATCTATAAACAGCCCTGCACCCCACAGAGATGTTAGGCTGACAGGCTGCTCTACAAAACCACTTAAAATGCAACTATTTCAAAGCACAATCAAACAGCAAATGGGCCTTGGGGGCTCACCTGCCATGCCTTCCTCCCCTGTGTCTCCCTGCTCAGCTGTGCTGTGCCCATTCTGGCAGCACCCTTATGCCATGGGGAACAGGGTCAGGGCCCTCGCTTCTCAAAGTCCTGGGTCACCACTCAGCTCTACATAAGATCTGGGGCTCACAGAGTCCCAGGGTGAACACTGGGACTGTTATCAATGCTTACTGCAAATGCAAGCATGTGCTGAGGTGGTTCTGTCTCTCGGGCTCCCACAGGGGCCACTCAGCCTGCTCCCCTCCCACCTCTGCTCTTTCCACATCCACTCTGCAGATCTCCTTAGTCAGCAGCACGTGCCATGCCTCTCCTGCCCTGCAGCCCTCCTATCAAAGGGAGCTGCTGCCCTGCCAAACCCACACTTACAGGGACCAGGATGAGAGCAGCAGTCCTGCACAGGCAGCTGCTGCTCTCTTCAAACTCAGTCCAGGATTCTTCTCACTGGCATTTCAAATGGGAAATGATTGCATTGATCCCCACATGCCAACAAGGTGCAACCCCTTCTACATTTGGGTCCATCCTAGTGTCAAACACTGTACAAGCCTGTCATGTTCAGCAATTTTCTGATGATAAGGAGTCAAACACAGCAGAATCCAGGGGAAAAAAATTACGTGCAACAATCAGCGACTTAATAGCTGCTTCAACATGAGAAGTACAACTGATTGGTGCTCTCTACCAGCCATGATATTCTAAAGAAAGAGAAATGAGAAGAGAGAGGCTCATGAAAGCAGCTAAGAGAATTTATTTAATGCTAATTTTTTTTCAAAAACAGTTCCCACAGCTCAGTATTATGCTGCAGGCTCTACTGAGCACAGGCCTAGTGTGAGGATGGGAGTGCAGAGACACTGGATCTTGCTGAATCCCAGCAGAGCCACAGCCTGCCTGTAGCACAGTGGACAGCCCTGCTTAACATTTCAGTTGGACTGGTAACAAAAAGCCCAAGGCAGACAGATATGACTGCACACTTTGGCTCCACTGGCAGGACATACATGAGCCCACAGGTAACTGCAAGGGAAGCACATTATTCCTTTAAACATTTCCCAAGTCATAATGTAATGCTGTAGCTCATCTCTCTGGTTCAGACAATAAATTCAGAGGGATGCCAAGACCCTCCACCTGGCATCCCAAAGCAAAAAAAAGAGCTCTGTGCCTTCCTTGGATACATGCAGCACACCCTTTGAACTAGCTGGAATTCGTCCCTTACCTTCTCAACATTGAGATCTGCTTTCCCTTTCCTGGCATATATAATCTTACCTTGTGGGCAAATGCTCTGATCTCATCTCATAAATCAGTGTAGGTACGGTGCAGGAAGGGGTGGCCACAGGCACAGGCAGATAACAATTCAAACAGAAGTGATAACACATGCAAAGAACACTTCCCAAATTTATTCCCTCTTTAATACTAGTGGGGGGTTTATTTACAAGTCCCCCTGCAGCTCAAGAGGGCTCTGCATATAAGCACAGCAAAACATCATCCTGCCATTCCTGCTCTCATGGCTGCAGAGGAACTTTTCCCAATTTTAAACAGTTGTAACCTAATCACGCAGCCTGGAGAGTGCCAAAAAGGGTGATGCAGCCCTCAGGTAGGTCAGCCCCTTTCCCTCCACATTCCCCCCCTTTGGCAAGTTGTTCTTTGGAAGGACAGGGCTGGAAGGAGTTGGGCTGAGAGAGGTGCAGGGGAGGGGTTCCCCAAACACCCAGCACATGCCTGTGTGTGTGAGCAAAGGCAGCATCGGGGTGGGTGCAGACAGACCTACCCAGGGGCTGCACCAGAGACACGGATAACGGTGGGAGCATGGTCCAGCAGTGCAGGCATGTTTGCAGCTCATCACTGCAGGTCACAGACAGAGAGCTCTGTGCAGGGAGGAGAGCCTGGACTACTCCAGGGCAGAGGGACATTAGGAGAGTTTCTATGGGCACTGATGCTGAATGGCACAGGCTAATGCCAGCACAGACCAGTGGGAGATTAGGAGGAAAGCAGGAATGAAAACTCACAACACATGTTTGCTGGCATCAGAGGATGGTGCAGAGAGCAAAGCTTTGAACACAGATGAAGTGAATAGGCACAGCATACTGCAGACTGAAATACATCAGCCAACCTGGATGGAGTGCAGCCCTCACAGAGCAGAACAAAGTAATCAGTGACAGTCCAGGTAGGCAGACTTGAGCTCCCATTCACTCCTAAGACCATAACCATGGTGACAGCATGGCAGGCTGCTGTGCATTCTCCTGCAAGGCCTTCTCCCTGTACCAGCCATGCTTCAACTGCTCAAGGCGAGTTCCCACCACTGTGGGGTTTGCAGGGAGAGCTGGCAGGCTCCCAGGCTGGCGTGGGGACTGACCACGCAGCATTGCTGCAGGAGAGGCAGAACTCAGCTTTCACCAGGGCCTCTCTGCTGGGGAATTGGCCAGCACCACTCTATCCTGCTGCCCATGCCCCTCTCAGGCTCACCTCGTACTCCTGGGAGAACTTCAGCCCATCGTTGGCCTTGAGCCGCTCGATGTTGTCAGCGAGGTCGGTCACGGGGATGGGGGGGTGGTCACGCATGCCTGCAAGCGAGACAAGGAGGGAGGAGGGAGAGGAGAACGGTTACGGCTCTGCATGGTCGAGGAAGGCTCAGCAAGAGCATGTGCACAGCAAACCCAGGAGGCGGGTGCGAGGCGGACACGGGTGACCATGGGAAGCGCCGGCGGGATGGACGGAAGCTGAGGGCATGCGGCACACAGTCCCGGGGCGCGGGGCGGTGAACGGAACACAAAGTGATGTGCAGGATGTGCATGAGAGGGTGGGCATGCTGGGACAGTACGGCCACGGGCACACAGAGCAGGCCACGCAGCGGGCAGGGCTCGGCCAGCCCCTGGCAGGAACGGGCCGAGGGTACGCTGTCACTGCTGTCACTGCGCTTCCCGGGCTCCCACGCGGGCTGAAGTTGAACACACTGGTGCTCTCACCGCCAAGGGCTTAGGCTGATCCTCTTCCTTACCCCTAACAATGGCATTAGCCACAAAGAAACTCTGCCAGACCTGCAGTGAAACCTCTGCAGTGCGTGTGCACAGCTTTTCGGGTAGGCAGATTCTGTCACAGTCCCGGGGGCATTAGAGAAGGATGAGAAGGGCCCCACAGAAGAATGGCTGATCCCCTGGTAGGACATTGCACAGCGTTCTGAGAGCTGAGGAGCAGCTCTGCCCACAGCTGCATAACTCTTCAGTGGTGCTCCAGAGGCAGAGCCAGCTCCAGGGCCCAAAATCCAGCTCCTCTGGGCTGGCTCATGCAGGGCACCATGGGCAGCGATGTGCCCTCCAGCAGCCTCTGGGAGGCTGCTGCAAGCTGGGATGCAGCTCAAGCCATGGCAGAAGTCTTGCCCTGGCTAAATCAGGGATGCAATATTATGGCTCATCCTGGGCACAGCTCAAGCCTTGCTCAGCAGAAAGCCCCAGAGGAAGGGATCCCACAGATCCTACACATGGGACAGGTACTGTGGGGGTGTGCATGTGGGATTGGGAGGAGCCCTCCTGAGGCCCTGGGACTCAGAGCTTAACCATCACAACCTTCTTCTCTGATGCTGAGATGTTGAACTGGCAGGAGTGTGACTGTGAAACACGTCATCCAAATCCCAAGGCTCGTGACTCCATCGGCTGCTCTATGGGTTTCCCAGAAACCCCACATGGGTAATGATGATTATTAATAGGCTGAAGCTGTTGACTCACACCCAGGGAGACAGGCTGGAGCACAGCCAGAAGCTTCTCAATTGCTCAGGAGGCTGAACACTGCCACAGATGGCAGTGATGGGCCACTGAGGCGATGGAGTAGTCTCCAGGCTGGGTACACACATTTTACACGGTGGTGACAAGTCACAAGGTGATAACACGGAAGCGTTACACCTCAGACCTCTGCATAAAACATCTGACATCACTGCACACAGGCAAGACCAACTCCAACACACACTCATCCTGCCATGGCTCGGCAGTGCACAGCTATCCACAGATGGCCTGAGAACACACAGACGGTGGAGAAGGAAATACCCCTATTCTGCCTTGTGCTGAGGTCCTCCTGCAGATGGTCCTGTTTGCCACTTCACTCATCAGGATCCCCGAGGTGGCTGAGCAAGCCCTCAAAGGGACAGAGATGATGCTGGTTTTGGCACAGTTTCCTCACTCATGCCAGAACTCTGAGACTGTAGCTCAGGAGCAGCCTTTGCAGAGCTGTCACTCATGAGCACTTGAATGATGAGAACAGTGTGGGACCAAGACAGAAGTGTGGGGCAGGAAGGACAAAGAGACTGGAACACAGCCACAGTATGTGCTTCTTCCAACACGGTTATGTACAAAGTACAGCAGAGCCACGGACCACAGCAGAACTGCAGACCCTCATCTCTGCTGAGAAACACAAGGTGGTCTCTCCAAACTTGTGTTTTGCCTGCCAGAGAAGTGTGGCAGCAACAAAAGAGCTGCAAAAGCAGGTGGGGAAAAAGAGGTGGTTGGAATCCCATTATGGTGAAGCTAGAAAAACAGCCACTGACAGTGCAGGGCAAGATGGAGATTTGTACACGCTGCCAGGACTGCCACAAGCTCTTCCAATTGCTCTTGCAAGAGGACAGTGAGCTTACCACGAGGCTAGAAGAGCTCAGAGGTCTCACAATGCCTGCAGGGACACTCACAGCAAAGCCCTTGGCTCTGCTCCCAGGGGAAGTATTTATCCTACATACTTCTCCTGTTCCTGTGTGCATACACAGATGCCTGTACATCCCCAAGCAGGGTGGCCACACTTTTATGGTTGTTTGAGGATGAACTTGAAGCTCAGAAGACAAGTGATAAGGGGACACTTTTATCTGCAGGCTGGTACTACTCCATCCAAGCTGCTAGGAGCAGTAAATGCCTCCTTTGTGCCTGGGATTCTGGTACCCACACTGCAAAGCAGACCAAACCAGGCAGTCCAGAGACCATCATGTGTTCTGCCTAAGTCTGTGACAGAGGTGGCCCAGCCTAGGGAAACCAGTTTGCCCAAGGTAGGAAGAGAGTGTGTTCAACCACTGAAGAGCCCCCTTCAATTTGTCCATTTGGGGTTTTTAGTTGGTCGCTCCCTCCAGAATGGCCAAGGTTATCGGTCCCCACACAGGGCCAGCTTCAGGCCTGACACCATGGCAGAGCCTGGCCTACCACTCTGAGGGGGTAGGAGGCTGGAGAGCAGGGAAAGGGCTGCTGCAGAGACCTCCTGGCAGCCCAGCACTCAGGGCCTTCCCTTCTGCACTGTCCTGCGGTGAGCTGCTGTAGTGCCGTGCGAGCAGTACCGAGCCTGGCCCCACACATCATGTCAGAAAGTGAATCACTGCCATTTTACAGTCTTCTGTGAGTGAAGGTGATCTTCATGACATTGAAACAAAAAATACAGATATGAGAGAAAGGGAAAGAAAAAGCAAAAGGTGTCGAAAGATAAAAACAGGAGTTAAAACTAACTTGAGATATTCGGGCAACAGGGGACACTGGCACCTGCAAAGAAAAGAAATGGGGCAAGAACAGAAATCCCATTAGCCTTTAGTCATCATTGCAGAGGTTCAGAGATGGAAAGACAACGAGATGAAGATGAAAAGGAAAGCACCATATACCACAGCACCGGGAGCTTCCCTCCAGCACAGGACCGACTGCCTGGCCCTGGGGCTGCTCTGCAACTGGCTGCTACACAGCAGGCTGTTGGCTCTGGCCAGTCCTGTCCCCTGACACTGGCAAACATGTGGAGCTGGAGCTACTTGCAAGGGAGTGAGTCCACAGGCCTTCATGTGATACTGAGAGCTACATTTCTCACTGCACAGCACTAGCCCCAGCCCCATGCCCCAGGGAAGCCTGCAAGGGCCAGTAGATGGCAGGTACAGGGGGCATCTGTGCTACTCGGTGGCCAGGGGGACTGCACGCAGCCCCAGCCACCTCTGCTCAGTGCCCCTGAGCCTCCAGCTGGCTCACAGCTCATCAGCAGCACAACTCAGTCTCCTTTCATGGTGTATTGGGACACTGCCCAGTCCTGTATCCTCTCAGTGACTTGGCACGGCAGTACATTGGTACAGGGAGGCCAGCAGTGGGGAATAACCCTTGTCTGAAGTAAAAACCACAAAAATGAGAAAGCTTAATATTTAATAACAGTAGAACAATTAATTATGCATTAAACAAGTTTTCCCTGCTCAGCAAGCTCCAGCAGGGAGACCAGCTACCAGGGCTGGTGGCCAGCACCTCTTGTCAATGCATCCTCACAGCACTGCCTCGACCTCCATCGGGTGACAGGGGCAACAGCTTGGGCCCACTGGGCTGGGTGGATTTCATGCGCCTCATTAATGAGGACAAGCTTGTCAGGAGTGAACAGTCACTTCAAGCTGCACAACACCCGCTTCTGCCTCTCAGAGAACCACAAGGGATGCAGCAGGGAGAAGGGGAGGAGGACTGAGTGCTGTCTCTTGGTAGGGGAGCATTGTCTGGCAGTATCCCAGAGTCCTGCTTCTGTCTCGAGTGAACTGTGCACTCTGGCTTGGTTTTGTGTCTCCAGAGAGCTCTGCAAACTTACCAAATGAGCAGCATCTTTGGCTTATCCTCACTCCCAGATAGGAAAAGGAAATTTCCTGGCTCCCTGTCTCTCCAGTGGCAACTCCTGAACCTTGCTACAGGCCTGGCAAGGGACATCCTTGCTGCAAACACCCTGACCTCTCTGAAGATGGGAGCAGATGCGAGCCCAATTTGTCACAATTCTTCACACAATGCAAACCACAAGCATACAGCAAAGATGGCTTTTGTGCCCACATGGAGACATGTCACAGACACCTGTCCCCACGTACAGCTGTCCTGGAGCAGCCCTGTTTAACACTGTGCTCCTCCTCAAGAAGCTGCATGCTGTTGCTGCCTGTGTGTGACCCCCTCCCTGGTGCTGCTCCCGGTGATCTGCCTGTTGAGATGTTCTTCCTCCGGCACACGTGCCTTCCTCTCTCCCCTCAGCATTTTCCTCCCGTGCTGTGACACCATCCTGTGCTGTGCTGTGGCCAATTAACGTGCCAGCTCTGCTGGCAGCTACCAGCCTGCTGCTGCCCACACGTGAGATCTGCCACTGGTTCTGCCTGGGAGATGCACTAACTACAGACCCCTGACAGCTGCCCTGGCACAGAAAAAGATGTGCTGGTGTAGCTCACCCCAGGTGTGAGCCAGACTGCTGTGAGTGGCAACAGGAAAGGCTGTTCTTGCCCCCCCCTGCCAGACATAGCAGTTTTACATCAGGAAATGGGCCCTTCAAAACTCTCTTATTAGATGAAAGCTCTTAGATGAATGAGCAGCAGGAGGAAAATGAAAGTAGGTTAGAGACCAGGAGGAGCTGCAAGTTAGAAGAGAGCTGTATGTGCCTCATTTGCTGCTGAACTGCTCCCTCCATCACAAAAGCCCAAGTGCTCCCTCAGTTCATCTAGGACTTGGACTCTCTGAAAGGCTCTGAGCGAGTCAGGGCGAGCCTGTCTCTGATCACTACAATGACAGGTACTGTGCTTTCGGTGCCATCAGAGACGTGCAGACACAAAGCAGCAGCACAAGACCTTTCTGCAGTGTGAAGTACAGTTGCCTCCATGAGCTGGCAAAGCTACAGCCTGAGGCATCCCAGGCCAGTGAAAGCAGCATGCAGAGAATGGCTTTTCCTGAACTATCATCCTCTGCACTGAGACCACCATGATCAGCAGAGTCCTTCAGTGGGCCACAGCACTGGCTGCCGAGCACTGTAGTCTGCAGGTGGCTCTTCTCTTGACCCTTAGCTGAGCAGAGCAGGAGAGTCAGCACACCAAAGATCCCAGAATGAAGCTGCTGGGACACCCTCAGCAGTGTAAGAGCTCTATGTGCCTCCTGACTGCCCCAGATGCAGCCCATGTGGCCAGCTGTGCTCCAGCTGTGCTCAACACTGAAGCTCAGCCAGGGTGAAGCCAGTTCAGCACCTGGGAACATCCCAGGTGTGGACACTCCCAACTGCGTGGAGGCTCCTCCCAGCTCAGGACAACTGTAATGAGCTTCACACCGTGTCTGCCACACACCACACAACAGGCCAGCCCCATCCAGGTTCCCCAGCATCACAGGCCTGCAGTGACAGGGCCAGGGAGAAGGATTTGCACCCCAGAGAGCAGATACCTGGACATCCTTGGTCTAAAGCCCACTCTGTGGCACTGTGACTGAGAAGTGAGGATCTCCTGAAGGGTGGGAAGGACTGCAACTCTGCCTCTGGCATGGGGACATGGAGAAAGGGAACCAGAGGAAGTAAGATTCAAGAGGATGAGCTGCTCCTTACCTGGAGTCTGGTAGTTGAGCCTCCTCATCTCAACTGGGTCAGATGAGTGGGCCAAGAGTGAGTCCTTCAGGCCGATGGAGTGCTCATCCTTGGAAGAGGGGGAATGTGCCCTTTTCCTGTGGACAGAGAGGGCAGAGACAAGCAGGTGAGTTCTGGCAGAGACTGGCATGAATCACCCTAGGAAGGAGTCTGGGTCCCTGTGTCCCAGACAGCCAGCTGCATCTCAGGCTCCTGGGGCTCTGGGAAAGTCATACCATCTTCTGTGCCTCCAATTTCCTATCTATGAAACAGGAAAGATTATATATAAGCAGTGTCAGATGTTTGATTAGTGAGGCAGTTTTGAAATGTGACATTCTACATAGTATTTATTAGAGAAAATGCAGATAGATGCAAGATGCTGTTTCCTCTTACTGTCTCTAGGAACTATTTCCTGTAGTGGAAGGATATAATACAATTTTTTTTCAAGTATTAGAAATATTTAAATATAGAATGCTGTAATATAATAGTGTAAAGGCTCTTCAGGGTGTGTTTTATTGGGCCATTAATACATGTCTTGAATGGTTGAAGGCACCCAAGGCGTGTATTAATGGAACAATAAAATACAATGTTGTCTCTTCATGCTATATTTATGCCTAAAGCGATGCCACCAGCTCAGGCTCTTGCTGGAATTCACAGGCAAAGCAGGGACAGATCCAATCAAAAAGTGGACAAGTGAATATTAAGGAAAATATAATACTGCAAGAAGAGTTTCTAGTGAATCTCTAGGTCCCACTTCTAGCTCTAGATTACAAACATGGTGGGTATACCCAAGGGCTGGAGAAGGGTGTTGGGCAGGAGCAGCACAGCAGTTCTCTCTTCTGAGCCTGTGCTGACCCTGGCACTTGGCCAACAGACTGAGCATGCAGGAATACACAGAGACTTTGTCTTTTAGCTACAGTCCCCAAATGGATTTTGCCTGAACCCCTCTGCTGACCTGATGTTTCTTGGAAGAGAGGGAGCTGCAGCACTGCTGCTGTACACAAATGCTAGCACATTTACCAGCCTGCAAATGGCAACAATCAGTCTCTGCTTTGGTCCTCCTTGTGAGGCTCCTGGAAGCACACTGAAGGGCTGCCAGGTTCTGCACAAAGGCAGCTGCATCCCTGGATAGTAATGACCCTGAACCATGCATGATCCCAAATGCTCTCACAGGCACAGGGCACTTTCACTTCCATCAGAGGCTGGGCATGCTGGGCTGCCACTAATGAGAGGCACTTAGAGAAAACTTAGTGCATAAATCATGAGTAAAACCTGAGTGTGTTCCTTGTGTGGCCCAGCCTGAGAGCTCCATCTGCAGCCTGAGGCTGCAGCAAACACTGGAGCTGTTCAATGGAGAGAAACAGCTTGTGAGTCTCACACTACTCTGAACAACACTACACTACTCTCAACATCTCAGAAGCCTTCCAGCTGCCTGGACCAAGACAAAAGAGCTGAAGGACTGAGAACATTGACAGAAAGAATGGAGAATACACAGCCAACAAATAAACCTCCTATCAGGAGCACAGCAGGATGTGCAATGAGCTGCTGTGTACCAGTCCTCAAGCAAACTGGGCCATCTTTTTTGGGGAATGGGCACAGCACATAATTAAACTTTATCTCTGTCTCATTAGCCCAGTCAGGGCAACTCCTAAACCATCCTCCAGATCTCAAGCTATCCACTGCTACTCAGCTTCAATTCATTCCCATTACAGAGTGGCCATTGTGAATAATACACACAGATACCTCTGGGAGAAAATGCCTCCACAGAGAGGCTGCACAGCCAAAACCACAGCATCACTCTGAGCACATGGGTGGTGCTGGAAGAGGAAATGCTGCTCCCCCATGGGTGAGGATGCAGCAGGGACATGGATGCCAGGTCTGGGCACTGCAGCCTAGTGCTTCCTGGTGCTCCACCCACACGACTCTGGGACAAAGCAAAGCTGAGGCAAGGTGGGATATCTTCTATGGGGCTCTGGTAGAGAAATCCCCTCTGGGGCCATTTTCTCTCATTAAAGACCAGCAAACATGTTGTTTCTTACAGTTGCCCAGTATTCCCTCAAACCTTCCTCATTAGAGACTGCAGGAATGCACCTGCATTCTTGAGGGAACAGCTCTCAGTCTGAAGTGACTGAGAAAACAAAGGAACCCCTATAACTGCTGTTATTGTCGGGGTTTTTTGATTTTTAATTTAATTGCAAAAGCAATCTGGGAAGTCTTTATGTTGGAACTTCTCCCTGAGAGCTGTGAGAGGCTGACAACTGCTAGGAGGCTGATACCTTTGAGGAAACAAAGTCTTTGTAAACTCCTAAGGCTGGCATGCTCCACACTCCCAAAAACAAAGATGCCCCTTAGTAGCTTCAGGCTTGATTTTTAAAAAGGGAAATAGACTTGAAATTTTAGGAAAACAAAAAGATAAAATGGATTCATACCTTTCTTGCTTACTAGATCCAGGGAAAAGCAGGAACAGAAGAAAGGAGATGATCACTGACACAGAAAGGCACTGACTGCACATGCACAGACAACAAAGGCAGCTCCCTTCCCCAGCTAGAGAGACATATGTAAATAGAGAGCCCAGGAGGAGCAGAACCTCAGAGCTGAGCTGACAGAGAATGACCTACTGTAATTGAACAGGCTACATGAACACATGCAAATGCAACCCATGGCTCCTCCAGAGGACTAACAATCATCACACAATACAGTTACAACTGGAGCAGGACTGCTCTGAGAGGCAAAAGGAGGTGTCTTCTCCCACAGGTAGCACAGTGTGAGGGTGGTTCTGATCCAGTAGTGAGGACTGAGAGTTCCTAAGAAGAGAGCTCCACTTTTATTTCAGCCTGGCACATCCATGCCCTGTTCTCACCACCAAGGTCATGTTCTTCAGTCAAAATTCACAGGAGGGGGTGCAGCTCCCACAGATCAAGCAGGCAATTTCTATAGAGAACCAGGACTAGAGAAATTCCCAAGGCTGCCAATCCAAGTTGTGACGAGAGAGCAGTCAGACTGGCTTTAGGGACAAAGCTGCTCTCTTCTGTCCCACTGTTCATACACTTCCAGAACCCACAGCAGCTGTGTCCTGGGGGTGATATTAACTACCTTCTGCATACCCAGCCCTTCTTCTCTCTTACAAAGCAGCCTTCTGCTGTGCCAGGCAGAGACCTTCCTCCTCCCCATCACCACCAAGGACTGTCTGTCAGAGCACCCTGTACCTGAAGGTTACAAGGAAGGCCCTGAAGGAGCCAGCACCTCTAGTGCTCATGCTGTAACTGCCACGTCCCAGACTGGATCTCACCTTTTGAAGAGAAGTATGGCAATGACAATGATGATGATTAATATCACAGCCAGGACGGGTCCCATCACCCACAGCATCTCTGGTTCATCCTGCTGCTTTGCTGATGCCACTTCCATCACGATCTCATCCGAGTAGGGGCTGGCTGCATATCTCTTCTGAACAGCACAGGCAGGAGAGGGAGAGAAAAGCAAGCATCCATTATGCTAAAGCAACAGCTACATCCCTGAAATGCTGAGGTTTCCCCTTGCTTCTGGCTAGCAGAGAATTGTCACGCTTCTCAAACCCCAGCAACATACCATGAGATCCTCCCTCCCTTGGCATCAGTAGAGGTCAAGCTGTGGCAACAGTTTCTGCCTGGCCTGACACACTCTGGGTGCCAGAAACTCTGCTGGTGTAAAACAGTTCCAGTGCCAGCAATTTCATGGCTGACAAACCTGACCTGGAGGTGCAAAATTCAAGAAGCCCTGCTAAGAGCCACTTGCCAGCCCCGGACTCTCTTGGAACCAAATCACAAGCTTTTGAATCCCAAACAATTGCACAATGAGGCTGGCTGATGATTCCTAAGTGGTTTACAATACCTGCTGTGCTGATACCAACACATCTCTTCAGGATAGAGTTATATTAGGAAAACCCCTGCTGGGCGAGGCGGGTTTTCTTAAAGGAATGAAATGACAGGAACATTTTCTACCTGATGTCTTTGATAAACACACCTTAGAAAGAGGCTCATTCTTACAGGTTCCTTTCCTTTCTGCAGTGTGGCAGCCCTGTGATTTATAACCTGAAGGAACAGCTTTCTAGCCCCACTAGCTAGACAGAATCAGCAGAGACCCAAACCCTTCCTGCAGAAAAATGACACCAAACCTGGTGTTCTGCTGCTGTTTTTAAGGCTTATGGAGCTGTGTTGCACTTTCACAGAGCAGCGCTGCTGGGTCAGAAGGGTTAAATGCTGCAAAAACAAATCCTTTCTACCTATTAGAGAGGGCCAGAGCTGTATCAGTTCCATGCCTGTGGCTTTTGAGCAGCACCTGCTGCCAGGCATTAAGGAGTAAGACAGCTCTGCTCCTGCCATAGAAAGTTTTGGTCACAGAAGAGGTGCCTGTGGATCTATAAATCTCCTGCTTTAAGGTTGGAGTTTAAACGTGCACTTCATGTCTTCACATATGTGAGGAGAAGAAAGGGAAAAATCAAACCTGCTGGTGTGACACAAATGCACATCTTGATCTACTCTTATAGGTAGCCTTGATCCCAGCCAGGCTGGTATCAACCATGTGTGGAGTACAGAAAATGCTCTTATCTGGGACATCCTCCTGGCAGCATGCACTAGATCAGCATCCTAGCTGCTCTCCTCAGATTTATCATTTATCAGCAGAGGTGCCACTGTCTGGGAAAGAAGCGTGGGGAGTGGTTGCCACTTTGTGAAACCTTTCAGCCCTACAAGACCCTGTGTCAATAACTGAAATAGCTGCCAGCTCCTGGTTTAATGCTGTTCTTAGAGGACTCTGCACAGCACCACTGCAACCCATCAGACTGTAGTGTCCAGTTCAAACAACAGGGCAGGGAGTCAGCTACAAAAGAGAGCCTGGCACAGACAGGAAAGCCTGCAACTCCCCTTTCTTGGGTAAGTGGCTACTCTGTGAGGGAGCAAAAAGGCCTTAACCTGTGACTGCCCAGGAAGGTCAAGGTGCATCAGTGGTGGGGGAGGGAAGGAGCACATGCTTATGTGTGCAGCAAGGTGTGACCATCTCCAAAGCTTTGTGTAAGGGGCAAAGATTCCTATTTTTTCAGAGACACTCTGGAGGCGCTGCCTTCCAAGGGAAGTCAGATGCAGAAGAGATCAGAAGGACTGTTATCTCAGTGGCATTTCCAAAGGCAGACTGCGAGGCGCAGGTGCCCCTGCTCCCAGAGACTGTTTCAACCACATTCCCTCTGCCTTTGAAGAAGGACAATGTTATGCTCTCCTGCTGACACTAGAGAGCAAGCAATTTCAGAGGAGCTGGGTGGGGGAGGTAGTGCACAGCCTTGGACAGAGTGCCTCATGCTCCAAATGAAAGGGGCTGTGATGCAGCAGGGGATGCAGAAAGGTGATCTGCAGGAGCAGGGTATACAGGAGGTTTGTAGGAGTGCTACTGCTGGCTGGTGGCTTACTAGAGGGCTGTGGCAGGTCTATGCTAGTGAGGAGATGATGATTATAGCTGAGATCAACTAGTTAAGGTCACCTCTTCTTGAAAGGGATTGTCAGGATAGTCATCTCAAGACCTCTGCCTTACCTTGTTGTTAATCTGTGACTCTTTTTCTCTCACTGGTGTGCACATCTTGCCACAAGAACACATGAGCTGGATGAGTAATGAAGAACCTGACCAGCCCTAATTAGCCTTTAGAAGCAAATGAGGCTGAGGAAGGAAGCCACAGCTTGGAATCCAACCAAAGGATTCGGAGTATCTCTATTATTTCCATTATTTATATACTGGCTGCTGCTACTGCTGCCACCGCCGCTCCTGCCCTGTGTTTACAGCTGGACATTGATGTCCAGCTCTTGCAGTGCTGCTCCTTGCTTATTGCATCAGCCTCTCCTGTGCCCAGGCCCCGTGTGCTGCTGGCTTCCTGCAGGGAGACGTGCAGGAGCAGGAATCCCCACACAGCAGGGAAGTGTGCACTGCTGTCCTGCTGATAATCCACTGCAATGGGAGACAGGTTTGCTGCTCCAGATATAATTTCAAAGTGAAATTCTGGGCAGAGAAGCACCTGTGAGGGCAGGTTTGCAGGGGGAGCATCCTGTTCACTGCAGAGTCTCAGCAGTTGCTGTGCAGGGTAGACTTCGTGGACTGTTTTCTACAGACACTTGAACCAAAGCAGAATGAGAACCCATCCCAACCAGGTGCCAAGGTTCTGAGCACAGCCATGCAAGCCAGAACTGAGCTTGTGCAGGACGTGTGTGCTGACACTGTCCTCCACGCTCATCTGTTATGCGGAACACACGGTGCCGTTTCCCTCCAAAAACACCATTTATCAAGTCAATTCCCACGGCTGCCTCCGCTCGTTCCGGCCAGCGATGCAGCCTCCCTCCTCCTTCACAGAAAACGCTGTCATCCTGCCTTGCAGCAATGGCTCACCCTGCCTGCACTGAGCCCAGCTCAGCTCTGCCAGGACAGGCTGTGCCCCCCACAGAAAGTCCTTACCGTGTCCCCGTCCTCCAGCGAGGCCAGCACGAAGCAGCGATAGCTCAGGTCTTGAGACAGAGGCTTGTTGTAGAAACCTTTGTAGTTCTTCTCATCCCCCAGGGTGAAGGTCTCAGGCAGCACATCCACTTGAGCAGCAATGTAGGGCTTGAGTCTGTCTGCCTGGCGTCGCTGCCGCCTGCTCTGACTCCCCTGGCTTATGGCCTCCAGCAGCTGGGGACAAACAAAGTGCCATCACTACTGCTGACAGCATGACACCGCCTTATGCTGTCACCTTCCTGCCTGTAGTGCTTGGCAGGGGTGAAGGGAGAGAGGAGAAGGTAACTGGGTTTGATTTATATCTGGTGGTACTGAGGAGCCAGAGGCAAGTATTATCCATTTAGGCATTGCTGGGCCATCTGTCTGCAGAACCTCACTCCAAGAACCTCCAGCAGGATCTCAACTTTGGAAATGTCCTGAGTCTTGGGAAGCTGACATGGTAAATGTTAGGGCTGAGACAGTCTGGCTGGGACTGTCCCCCTGAGTCATGTATCCCAATGGGCTGTGAGGGAACCAAGCCATGTTCTGTGGCCTAAATATTGGTCAGGACAGCAACTCACACTCTCCACGGACACTGGATGTGAATTACAGCTAATGCTGATGTTTGGGGAAAAAGTGACATTTGCTGTGTCTTTTCCTTCTGTCAGTGCCCCTGTATCTCACCTGCTGCTGTGCTGCAGGCAGAGCTTTGTTTAAACCACACAGAATGGTAACAGATTTCATGGAATATTCAGAGTAAAAATGACAAATTTCATAGCCACAAGTTAATGAAAAAGGATATAATGCACAAGAATCCAATTGCACTGCTAAGAATGACTCTCAAATGTTTAAAGATCTTTTTTTCCAATGAATAAAAATGAACATCAAGTTTGGAAGAGAAATTCTAATTCAAAATGAAGAAGGAGGGATGAAATACATTTCACACAGAAATGTATCAATGCAACATTGTCAGGGCAGATGGGGAACATCAGAGGGCTAGGGACAGTGATGTACACACAAAGTCACACCGCTGAGCTGGGCTTACTTCCCCAGAGGAGGAGAAGCTGGTTAAGAAACCCCTTACTCTTTCCCCTTGACAGTCCATCCTTGTCCTCTTATCAGTACTCACATAGAAGCAATTTAGGAAAACTATACCTAGTCATTATAGTATCACCAGAAAAAAAAAAAAAGAAAAGAAAAAGAAAAAAAAAAAAAAAAAAAAAAGAAAAAAAAAAAGAGGCTGGGGAAAAATTAAGTTTTC